>CABHPH010130807.1:0-35059 GCA_902168325.1 Peromyscus nudipes
GCGACGCTCAGGCACCTGCAGCTGCCCTCACCCAGGCTGTGCATCACCTGTGTCCTCAGTCCAGCCCTGCTACCCAGCAACAACCAGACTCACACTTCACTGTCATCATCAGCAGATCTGGTCAGACAACAGGGAATTTTTTTTTTTTTTCCGAGACAGGGGTTCTCCATGTAGTTTTGGTGCCTGTCCTGGATCTCGCTCTGTAGACCAAGCTGGCCTCAAACTCACAGAGATCCTCCTGGCTCTGCCTCCCGAGTGCTGGGATTAAAGGTGTGTGCCTCCACCACCTGGCTATTTTGTCAGTTCTTAATAGTCGTTCATTTTCCTGTTGCTGGGTTATGAGTTCTTTGTATGTATTTCATGTAGTAGTCTTTTGTATCAGGAACGTTTGGTTATTTTTTTTTTTTTTTTTTGTGAGTGTCTCTCCTCATCTGTAGCTTGGCTTCTCATTCTCCTAACTAATGACTTTGTGTTCTGATGTGAGATTGTTTGGTGACTGAGTTCTGCACTGGTTGATCTTTTTACAGATTGTGTTATCAGTAAAATAATTGTCCTATTCAGTATTTTTGCACGAAATATTTAATTTTGGTATTTCTGTGATGGGGCACAGGTGCATCAGAGGACGGACGTCTTGTAGAGATCTCCCCATGCAGGGTCAATGGATGGACTCAGGTTGTCAGGCTTGGCAGCAGGGGCCTTACCCATCTCACCAGTCTCCCTGTTTTCTGTTTGAGAAGGAGTCTCATGCAGCCCAAGCTGATCTAGAACTCACTGTAGCTGAGGATGAGCTTGAACTCTGATCCTCCTGCCTAACCCCTTACACCTCCCTAAGTGCTGGGACAACTGGCGTTACAGGTGTGTGCTGTTCTGCCTGGTTATCTTAGGTTTTGTCTTAATATATTATCTGTGTCTTTTTGATTAAGCTTTGTCTTCCTTTCCAATTTGGTTTTGTTCTCTCTTTTAATTTACCTGTAGTCTGGTGTGGTAGCACACAGGCCTATAATGCCAGTACTTGGGAGCCTGAGGCAAGAGGACGGAAAGTTGGAACCTAGTTACATACTCATAAGAAAGACCTGTGTACAGTTTATTCTTATTTTACTCGAAAATGGGTGTTTAAAAGTTTTATGTTTTATTGTATAGATGATAATAAATGATTGCTTTCTGATGTTTATTTTACTTAATGATTGCCTTTACTATGAAGTGACTATCTTAATATTTTTGCTTTCATTTTTATGATACAAAAATAGTTTATTACAAGGTGTGTGGTGGCTCATGCTTCTAATTCCAGCACTCGGGAGACTGAGGCAGGAGGATCCCTGTGAGTTTGAGACCATCCAGACCTATGAGTTCCATATCAGCCAGGGCTACATAGTATACCCTATCTAAAAGAAAAAAGTTGCAAAGTAAATGCAACCAAAACATCTAATAATTTACATTGTCACCTGTGCTAACTCCAGACTCCTCTGTCCTTCTTTTCCTGTTAGAATTGGTGTGTGTGTGGGGGGGGGGCTGTTCTGGTTCCCCAGTTCTGGGAGTAATGAGGAAATGAGCACCCTCAGTGTGTGAACCATGTTGTCATCTGTTTTTACCCTTTGCTCTTTTGAGAGGCCCACCACCCAGCTCCCTAATAAATCACACTTGGAGGCTTATTTCTTATAAACACCGGGCCTTAGCTTGGCTTGTTTCTTGCCAGCTTTTTTTTAACTTTAAATTATCCCATCTACCTTTTGCCTTACTTACTCTATTTCTTTATACCTCTTCTTTCTTTCTTTTTTATTTATTTATTTTTATTTATTTATTTGGTTTTTCAAGACATGGTTTCTCTGTGTAGCTTTGGAGCCTGTCCTAGAACTCACTGTGTAGACCAGGCTGGCCTCGAACTCATAGAGATCCACCTGCACCTGCCTCCCGATTAAAGGTGTGCACTACCACTGCCCAGCTTTTCTTTCCTCCTCCTCCTCCTTTTATTTATTTTGTAAATAATTTACTTAATTTTATGTGCATTGATGTGAGGGTGTCAGATCTCCTGGAACTGTAGTTACAGACAGTTGTGAGCTGCCATGTGGGTGCTGGAAATTGAACCTGGATCCTCTGGAAGGGCAGCCAGTGCTCTTAACACTGAGCCATCTCTCCAACCCCTTTTCTTTCCTTTCTTATTCTGTGTCTAGACCTGTGGCTAGGTGGCTGACCCCTGGAGTCTTCCTCTCCTCCTTTTCTCGTTCCTTGGTCTCTTTTCTCTTTTTCTCCCTCTATTTATTCTCTCTGCCTGGCAACCCCACCTATCCTTTCTCCTGCCTTGCTATTGGCTGTTCAGCTCTTTATTAGACCAATCAGATGTTTTAGACAGGCACAGTAACACAGCTTCACAGAGTTAAACAAATGCAACAAAAAGAATGCTGCTCATCTTCACACCCCTGTGTATATGTGTGTGTCAGAGAGAGAGTACCGTGGGCTTGTGTGTGCTTTACGTATGTGTGGAGGCTGTAGGCTGACATGGGGTATCTTCTTGGTCCCTCTCTGCCTTACCCATTAAGTCAGAGTCACAGCTGAACTCACAGCTAGCCAGCAGTAGTAGCTTACTCTGTAAACTAGCTTGTTCCTGGGGTCTCCCAGTGTGTCTACCTGCTTGCGAGCTGGGATTCCCAACAAGCCAGCAGCTCCACCTGGCATTTGTGTGAGTTCTAGGGATCTGGACTCTGGTCCTTGCACTTGCATACCACTTGAACCACTGAGCCGTCTCTCCAGCCTTGTTCTGGATTTTTAAGACCTACTGCACTCCAGGTTCGGTAGCACAACCCTGCAATCTCAGCACTCCCAAGACTGAAGGAGAGATGGGCAGTTCCAGTCTGAAAAGAAAGAGGAAAGGGAAGACACATTGATACTTAGTCAGCTCAGCCTTGACCTTCATCCTTCAGTGAAAAAGTACTGTTTTAGACTGTGTGGCATTACTTTGAGAGGAAAGAAGCATGTTGTCCCAGTTTGCACCTCTTTGCTATTGACTGAAGCTGTGCTTCTCATGTATTGACTGCCCTTTCTTTCTGCCCTCTGCTGTGTGTGTGTGTTGTTGTTGTTGTTGTTGTTGTTTTGTTTCCTTTGCCATTTAGAGTTTGTGACCAAACTTAAGGAAAACTAGATTTCTAGTAGTCAGTCCATTGTTTAGTTTTTAGTAATCTTTGTTGCTTGCCTGTTCTCTTTCAGAGCATTTTTTGAGCACAGCACTTCCCTTGTTGGTCATGTTTTAGTCTATAAGTGTGGTGCTTAGGGGGCGGCCAAGGAAAAAAGAAAGTATCACTGTGGATTATAGAATTTCTTTACACTTGCTGTTCCCTCTGAATACCTGGCAAATTCCTTCTTTAGTTCAAAAGACAGTGTGACTTCTGGCTAATAATGCATAGAATCAGGAGCCTTTTGCCCACCATGTCTCACAAGGCCTGGTAGCCTTGCCTTGTTGCAGCAGGATGCTATTTTCCCATGGACTGGTGTCAAAATCAGGACTAAATCTTTGCCTTCTAGGATCTGACAAATGTTGTACACTAAATAAATATTTTAGTGTTTTGTTCTGTATTTGTTTGTTTATTTATTTTGGTTTTTTTGACCTAGGGTTTTTCTTTGTAGCTCTGGCTGTCCTGGAACTCAGAGATCCACCTGCCTATGCCACCACCCAGCTGTTTTGTTTGTTCTTAAAACACAGTCTCACCATGTACCTCTGTCTAGTCTGGAACTCTTTTAGACTGGGAACTGGCCTTGAACTCTCTAAGATCCACCTGCCTCTGTGCTAGTATTAAAGACATAAGCCACTATGACCAGCTTAAGTAAATATTTGAATGAATGAATGAAGAATAGAGAATCAATAGGAATCTTTATTCTCCAGTAGTGTCATTTAACTCCTAGTGCAAAAATATAAAAAATAGGTTATTTCTGGAAAGTAGGATAATGAGTATTCTTTATTTCAGACTCTATCCTGGGTTGAGAAGGGTTGTTTTTGGACAGGTTATTAAGATATTTTAAAATAGGCTTAAGAGACAATTAAGGGAGGGGTCCGCAGGAGGACTTGCCTCAGGACATGTGTGTGGTCTCTAAGAGCCTTGTAGGGTTGGGGATTTTGTAATGAATGGCCATATACTGCTTTTACTTTGAGAATAAAACACTACTAAAACTAACCCCTCACAAATTTGTGGTGGTTTCCTGTTGCCCAGGAACTGCAGATGTAGCTGTATTTCCTACCACCTGCGGGGTGCCCTCCGACCTTACTGTCTCGGGAGTTAGCTCACTCCTGTTCCTCTTGCCCAAATCCACCTTCTGCTGAGTGCTGCTTGGATGAGTAAGTTCAGAGCATCTAAGGGCCTGGCTTTGTCTTGAACATGAAGTGGTGAAAGTGTGAGGCTCCTGGACCTGTTTGGTTAATTATTAGGATCAAGATAAATGAAAAGTTTTATTGTCTTGGTTTTCTAGAACATGACCTTAAAGAATAGTAATATATCTTCTAATATCAGGATCTTTATCATCCTAAAGACCAAAAAAGCCCATTATTTAACTCTAATACCATTGAATATAAAAATCCTTTCATCCATATTCACTGTACAGCTAGTTAATTTTTTTAATTATTTTTTTGTGTATGTATGTATGTATGTATGCTTGAGGGTGCACATGCCATGGTACTCATAAATGTCAGTGGGAGTCAGTGCTCTCCTACCAAGTGGGTCTTGGAAGTTGAACTCAGGTTGTCAGACTTGATAAACAGGTGCTTTCACTGGCTTGAGCCATCCGGCCAGCCCAGCAGATACTGTCCATTACTACTGTGGGCCAGGGACAGTGTTCAGTCTGAGTGAACAATCCTGGTAACCAGAGGACTCACTGGATCGCTGCTTGTGGGCTGTATAAGTGGGTAGGGAAGAAACATTCATTCACTGTAGTGAGTATTAAGTCAGAAGAAAATTAATGCCATGGGCATAGGGACAGGCCAATTCTTAGAGTGGATGCTTACCGGATAGCACTGAGGTCGAGAAAATAGGTGATACTCGTTTGCCCTGAGGCCTCCTTCTGGTTTTAGCACTGAAAAGTCCTACGACCCAGGAACTAACTCCCTTGGTTCTGGGGAGAGGGAATGGTTGGTCACCAAGCAGAAAGCCTCTTTGGGGAGGTCATGGGTAAAGATGGATATACAAAAAAGCTCAAAGAGAGAAACTGAAATGATGTGCATCTGGATAAAGTGGCCTGGTCCTGAAGGTATCATTGGGCTTTATCCCAAACCCCTTTGAAAGGCAAATTTTATACAGTGAACCAATACCTTGTGATATTTCTAAAGTTACTAAGTGCCTTGTGAAGGATAGACTCTGGGACTCTGAGAGTGAAAAGTAATCTTGGAGTAATTGGTAGCAATGATTAAATCATAGGCTAGAGTGATTTGAGAAATCTGTTTTGGAAGGTGTGGAGAGTTTGGGAACTGAAAATTAGAACAAGATAGGAAAACTTAATGGTTTTTAAAAATCATCTTCTAAAATGTTAATTTCTTAAAAATGGAAAAACCTAATTTTTTTGAACTTTATTTTATGTGCATTGGTGTGAAGGTGTCAGATCCCCTGGAACTGGAGTTAGACAGTTGTGAGCTGTCATGTGGGCTCTGGGAATTGAACCTGGGACCTCTGGAAGGGCAGCCAGTGCTCTTCACCACTGACCCATCTCTCCAACCCCTAAATATTTTTACTTTAATTATTTTTGTCACTAAGTGGAATTTTTACTAGAAGAATAAATCTAGATAAACAGTGTCTGCCCCCCCCCCCCCCCCCACACACACACACACAGACACCGTACAAAGAACTTTGACAGCCTGGCATGGTAGTCATTATTTTAATCCTAGCACTTGGGAAGCAGAGGCTGGTGAATCTCCGTGAATTCAAGGACAGCCAGAGGTACAACGTGAGATCTTGTCTCAAAAAACAAAAACAAAGCCACAATGACACAAAATGCAGAAGGATAAAGTCATGAAAATGGCTTTCCAGAACATAACAGAACCTGTAGATTTATTGTCACTTCCTAAGGTAGATGTACTCAAAAGCTGGGTGATACACCACTGGTGCTCCCATTTCATTATTCAAATCACTTTTAGAACTTTTTAGATTGTTCTAGAAACACCTGATATGTTCTGCAGAGTCTAGTTATTTTTTCATAAATTAAAAAGAATTTTTATTTTATATGTATGGGTGTTGTGACTTCATGGATGTCTGTGCACTATGTATGTGTATTGCTGTGCCCATGGAAGTCAGAAGAGGGGGCATGTGGTCCCCTTGAAGTGGAGTTATTCATATGGATGCTGGGACTTGAACCAGCTGCTCTGGGACAGCAACCAATGTTATCCTCTGAGCCATCTCTAGCACTCCTGTGTGTGTATGTGTGTGTGTGGTTTTTTGAGACAGGGTTTCTCTGTGTAGCCATGACTGTCCTGGAACTCACTCTATATACCAGACTGGCCTTGAACTCAGAGAGATATGCCTGCCTCTGCCTTGAAGTGCTGGGATTAAAGACATGCACTACCATACCTGGCTAATTTTTTTTCTATAAACAAAATTATAAGAGCTGTGGCAGCATCATTACATAAAGCTGCCCTTTCCTATTATACCCACCATTTGGCGATATTCTATCCAATTAAACTCACAGTGTAATACCATTTCAGAATCAGCAGAATGACCATATTGAGAAAAAAAA
This sequence comes from Peromyscus nudipes, assembly GCA_902168325.1. Taxonomy (NCBI): domain Eukaryota; kingdom Metazoa; phylum Chordata; class Mammalia; order Rodentia; family Cricetidae; genus Peromyscus; species Peromyscus nudipes. The sequence goes on from CABHPH010130807.1 coordinate 6,703, forward strand.
AAAAAAAAAAAAAAACCAAAAAAAACAACACTGTGGCGCTAGAGAGTTGGCTCAGCAGTTAAAAGCACTTATTACTCTTGCAGAGGACTGGGGTTCAATTCCCAGCACTCACATGATAGCTTACAACCTTCTTAACTCCAGCCCCAGAGAATCCAATGCCCTCTTCTAACTTCTGAAGGCACCAGGCACATGCGTGGTACACAGACATACATGCAGACAAAACACTCATGCACATAAAATACTAAAATAAATCGGGCATGATGGTGCACACTTTAATCGCAGCAGTTGGGAGGCAGAAGCAGGTAGATCTCTGTGAGTGTGAGGCCAGCCTGGTTTATGTAGTGAGTTCCAGGAGCAGGGTACTAGCAGACTCCTACCACTGTTTTGCCTTGTGTTATCTTTCAAACTTGTGTAGCTGAGATTGGCCTTGAGTTCTGATCCCCCTGCCTCCACTCCCCAAATGCCAGAATTCCAGGCATGTGCCACCACTACTGGCTTGGTTAGTCTTCTTAATTATTGCCAGGATAAAGTGGTATCTGCTGGTGGCCTAATTTACATTGCTGCAGTATCTGAGGTTGGCCATAGTTATTTGATTATTATTTATTAGATTCTTATTAAGATTTATTATAATAATCACTGTTTCAGAAAGGATGATATATACCACCATCCTCCTGTATGGGGTAGTTTTCTGGCCCCCATTATTACATGTTTTATATGTCTGCATAAGTTCCTGCATGTGTGAGTACCATGTGTGTGCCTGATGACTCAGAAGGTCAGAAGAGGTATTGGATTCCCAGAACTGCAATCACAGGTAGTCCTGAGCTGCCAGGTGGGTGCTGGGAGTCAAACCCAATTTCCTGCAAGTGTTCTTAACTGCTGAGCCATCTCTACAGCCCTGTTTATTGGGTTTCTTTGTCTTTTCATTTCTTTATCCAAAGTATATTTTAAAAATCGTTCTTTTAAATATCAGCCAGTTTCCTGCTTTGGTTCTCTTGTGTAGACTGTAGACCTATTTACTAGGACATGCTCTCTGTGTCTTAATACAGTCTCCTATGTAAAGGTGTTCTGTAATCATTTAAAGAATTTTGACTTTCATATTCAGTCTTTAGTTTGAATGATGTTATGTCTATAAAATAAAGTAGAGCTGTTTCTTTGCCTGGATCCCTCTAAGCAGAAGGTGAGGCCAAGGGCTTATGTAACTATACCTTATTAGGAAGTACATTCCCAGAGAACAGAAGTGTGAGGAAAGGGAAGTGTAACCATTGGCTCATTGCATTGTCTCATCCAACACAGGGTGAGAAAGAGGAATGACCCACCCACAATTAATCCCCCGTGCCACCAGATTGCATGTGTATGGGTACCACATAACGTGGCAGTGTTGTGAAGTGTTATCATGTTGTACCTGAATGAAAAAGTTGACCTCAACCAAAAGCTGTTTGCTGAGGTAGTAGTAGTTTGAGAAGATGTGCCCAGAGGATCTGAAAAGCTGCAAGTAATGCAGTATCAGAAACTAATTTTGCAATGTAAAATGTTTTCCTATTAAGATGAGCTAAATGTATAATTATATATCCATATACTTATTCTTCCAAAGCGTCCTTACTGTTCCTTGGGCTTTTGGTCTTCCGTATAAATTTTAGAATTGATGTTCTATTGTTTCACAAAGGCTTCTTGGAATTGATGATGATTGTAATGAATCTATAGATCAGTTTGAGGCAAGTCTGCATCTTTACAATTTTGAGTAAATTCATAAACATCAATATCTTTCTCCACTTAGGGCTTCCCTGTCTTTCAGTACATTTCCCCCCTTTTATACATAGTGTAAGTCCACAGTTTCCAAGCCATGCCAAGACTCTGGCACCCCACTAAGTTCATAGGTACCATGGAGTATTTTTAGACTTTAGAGTTAGTGAACAAAATCTATTGGACTCAGCAGGTTTCTTGTTCTAGGAAGACTAGCTTCAACATTGGGTTGTGATCTAGTTGATGTCCACATAGTGAAGTAGCTGTTGAGATGGAAGGATGATAGTCAGTGTGGAGTAAGAAAGTGAGGGTGGATGGTGCCGGAAACTGTGCCAGTGCCCACTAAATGTGTTACCCGTTCAGAAATACTTGTAACTCAGAATAAAACAACGTATTGGTCTTTTTTTCAACTTACATGTGATGCTTGTTCAAGTTAAGTACTGCCTTTTTTGTTTTGTTTTCGAGGCAGGATTTCTCTGTATAACTGCCCTGGCTGTCCTGCAACTCACTCTGTAGACCAGGCTGGCCTCAAACTCACAGATCTGCTTCTGTCTCCTGAGTGCTGGGATTAAAGATGTGTGCCACCACCACTTACCTAGGTACTACCTTTTTAAGACATGAATGCCAATGAAATTGTTTTAGCCAGTTCACTAAAGAGATGAAGTGATTGGACATTTCTTTTGGCCTGTGGGCACCTTGAAATAATTAGTCCAAGATAAAAGGGACACTATGAAATGAGAATGTGCTCATAGGAGCTTTCTGTTTTTAATGCTGTTTTGATGATCGTCTCTTTTAACTTTACTTGCATTTTATAGACTATCATTTGTGATCAATAATACTTGTTTATTACAATTTAACAAAACATTGGAGACAAAAGAATTTGGTGATAAGAATTTTAGATGATGTGATGGTTAACATTGATTGTGACCCTGACAGATTTAGAATAACCATGACAACAAACCTCTGGGCATGTCTGTGAGGGAGTGTCTAGATTAGGTGTATTGTGGGAAGAGCCACCCTAACACTGGACACCCCCATTCCATGGGCTGGGGTCCCAGACTGAATAAAAAGTAGAAAGAAGCTGGAAACTAGCATTTTACTTCCCTGCCTCCTGAATGTAGCTGCAGTGTGCTCAGCAGCCTCCTGTTCCCACCACCATGCCTTCCCCACCATGAGGGACTGTGCTCTCAAACTGTGAGCCAGAATAAGCCCTTCTCCTGAGTTGTTTTTTGTTACGTATTTTATTACAGCAGCAAGAAAAGTAGCTGATGAAACTCCAAAATACTTTCCACATTTGCCGTCTCCCCACCCTACTATGTGAAAGAATACGCAATACAGAGTGTTATTCAGTGTACTTAGTGATTGCACGAAGAGTCTGAAAGTAAAGGTTGACTTCGTTTTCAAGATACGACTTGAATGGCAGCAATTTGTTGAAATTGGCTAGCATTTATTTGAAAAACATTTTCAGGTTTTATTGCCAGTGTAACACCTTGCTAGGTTCTTTTCGTTAATTCAAAGAAGATATGCCAGGCATGGTGTTACACATGTGTGTTATCCCAGCACTCTGTAGGCTGAGGCAGGCAGATGGAAAGGTCAAGTCCACCCTGGAATATGTAGGGAGCCTCTGTGTCCTTCCCCTGCAAACCTATAAAGTTAATGTCTTCTCACAAAGAATAGAGTTCAGGAGAGGAAATAAGATACATCATATTAGGTAATGATAGTGGCAGTGTCATAATCTAGTCAGTATGTTTAATACACAGTGCAGAAAGTTCCTGTTGTAGGTGTTATTGTCTGACTGTGTAAAGATGAGAGTTAGCAGTCACTGCTCACAGTTTTGTTGAGCCACACACATTTCAGTTCAGTACCCACATGGCAGCTCACAACTAACTGTCTGCAACTTCAGACTCGGGGGATCTGATGCCTTCCTCTGACATTTATACACAGAAAATAAATCTTAAAAAGTAGCTGTGGTCAAGCACACCTGTAATCCCAGCATTTGGAAGATAGAAATTCACATTTGCCAGCATGATGGCATATGCCTTTAATCCCAGCACCTGTCTTCGGGAGCTACATGGTGAGACTCAATGTCTCAAAAAAGCTAAGATCATCCTCCGTAAATAGCAAGTTTGAGGCCAGCCTGGGCTACATCAGACCTGTTGCCGAATGTATATGTCCTTGGGTATTAGTTGATAGTTGTTAGGGCTCATTTCTCCTGAAAAGGCTTTGTATTGTAGTTTTTTTTGACTCACCAGAGAACACTAACAGATAAAGCTATGTCCCATGGGGTGAGTGTAGACCACTACAATGGATTTAGAGCTAGGCATGGTGGTTCATTCCTGTAACCTCGGGTGTGCAGGAGGGTCACAAGTTCAAGCCCAGTTTTGGCTATAGAGCAAACAAAGGCACAAGCATGGTGAAGTGTTGGGATTTCTCAGTGGTGTTGTTTGCTTCCTTTCACTGTGCTGAGACTCACTGGTTAAGGTTTTTTTCATTCGTTTCTGCCCAGTGAGATTATTTTGATTTGTCCCTGTAGACTACAGCCTTTTAGCTCCTAGCTCTATGTGAAAGGGACTTCTATTAGAGTTTTCAAACTTAGGCAGACTGGTTTTGTTTCCTGTCCCTTCTGGCTCCCATCAAAGTAGCTTAGTGGGTTTAGTCAAACATCATTGAGAATAAGTGGGCTAACAAATGACTTACTCCAAGTAACTTTTCACCTTGTTTGTGGAGTCACTAGAATTCTCTCTCATTTTATTTACTGGTATCATTTGTGCACTAAACTTTCAAAACTTTGGTTTTTACACTCATTTAATTTGTGTATGCATGTGTGTGGGGGTCAGAGGACAACACTTGGGGGTGTAGATGCCCCTTTCACTGTGGATTCTGAGATAGAACCAGGCCGTCAGGCTTGGCAGAAAGTATCGTGCCCACTGAGCCGTCCCTCAGGCCCCGTGACTTGAGATCTTTGATCAGTCACGCAGACTTGTATTTCTCTGAACCGATGCAGTCTCATTTCCCTTTGTTCTCCCCTCTTTGCTTTGGAGCTTTGCCACGTTGGCCTGATGATCTGACTGCTGTTCTCGTGGTGGTGGTGGTGGGGGTGCACTGCTTCCTCTCCAGGTTGGGGACCTCTGTCTGTGTGTGGCAGCACCTGCAGGTAGTTTGGGTGTGTCTCCATCTATACTTATGCTCACAGAGGTTCTTCACGGTCGGGGTGCAATGGTATCAGCGTATGGGGAAATTGTTAGAGTTCTGGTCAGTGTTACTACATCAATAAGTTACTGAAAATATATAAAATTTCAGTAGAAATTTGAATCAGAATTCCACTTTACCATGTTTTCCAGTAATGCGTTTTTCACTTGCTGTGCCCCGGTCAGCCGCAGTAGATTATGATAAATTCATTTCCACTAGTTGGACTGACTGGTTCCAGACACCACTTCTTTATTTCTGCTGTGTATTTAACTACCCCTGGTCTTCTTCAGTACACAATTGAGTAATTGTTTGTGTTTGAGGCTCGTCACAGTTAAACAATGGGGCTGTTAAAGAGTACAGTGTGTTTGGGGCACACTTTCTGTTTCGCCTACTTGTTTGTCACTGAAAAGTAGCAAAAAGTGAACAGATTGGAAAGTGGCACTACTTATATGCTTTTTTTTTCATATGTCATTTTTGAGTAGTGGTAGAACAGAATATAGGGTACATTATCATTTTGTCTATCTATCTGTCTGTCTGTCTATCTATCTATCTATCTATCTATCTATCTATCTATCTATCTATCTATCTCTGGTTTTTGAGACAGGGTTTCTCTGTGTGGTTTTGGTGCCTGTCCTGGATCTTGCTCTGTAGACCAGGCTGGCCTTGAACTCACAGAGATCCACCTGGCTCTGCCTCCTGAGTGCTGGTGGTGTGCGCCACCACCGCCCGGCATATTATCATTTTATCATGAAGTTTGTTTGGCTTGGTTTGATTTTGAGACAGAGTCTCATGTATCTCAGGCTGGCTTTGACTCCTTATGCAGTCAAGGATAACTTTGAACTTCTTGCCTCCAACCTCCCTGTGGTAGGATGCATGCACCCCCTGTCTGGTTTTATACAGCACTGGGGGTTGTACCCAGCCAGGGCTTCATGCACACTAAGCAAGCACTCTACCAACTAAGCTACGTCTCCAATCTAATGAATTGTTTTTGTGTCCATTGTTCTTGTCTAAAATGTAAGATTAAAGAATTTTACCAGGACCTCATTAGGCACTTGCAGGCACTTACCTCTGTCAATAGAAACAGTGCACAGACAGCTGCTTTGTAGGAAAGAGTCTAAGGTCATAAGTCAGCTGTGAGGGGCAAGCACAAAGCTTTTCAGAGGTAATCCTGCTAATATGGCATGCTTTCTCTGTGTCTAGTGAACTGCTGTGTGAGAAAATGACCACTACATTCAGGAAAGATAGACTTCATCAGGAATAGAATGGTTGACGTAGTCAGTCAGCATTCCTGTCTAAGATATGCAAAGCCCTTGCCCTTTGGACTGAGTGAAGTGTCGGGGGGAAAAAAAGGACATAAATCATGACTAATTGTCACGGTTGTAATTCAGTGCCAAAAGTCATCTAGTTCTGTCTTAGCAAAGAGAAAAGCATGAGGAAGGAGCGAAGATACTTGGATTCTGGGCCTAACATTCGATCTGTGTGCAGGTTTTAGGCAAGTCTCTTAACTTTTGGTGGGTTCTTTCTTTCACTAACCAGATGTGGCCGATAATGTGTGTCAGAGCAGTGCACCAGAGCGAGCGAGTACATCTGTGACACACTCTGGGAGGAAGGAAAGCTGTAAGATTCACAGGGAAGTAATAATGTCTGCATCTCAGTTATTCTCAAATCAGAGCTGCTTTTCTCCAAGTCCTAGATTTTGAGCTAAATTGAAGAAGTAAAGATTATTTTAAATTTTATGTGGATACAGTTGGCTTTTTATTGTAGATAAACAAAGATTTCCTCACAAAAGACCAATATCCAATTACCATTCAAAATCTTGTTTACTGAGGAGTTATTTGGTTTCCTAACATACATACTTTTATATCAGAATTTATGTAAGGTAGTCATCTTTTACTGCTGTAACCTACTGTTTTAATAAGATAAAAGAGAGCCAGTGAGATGGCTCAGCTGCTTCCAAGCCTGATGACCCGAGTCTGATTCTCAGGACCTACACATTGAAAGGAGCAAATTCACTCACTCAAGATGTTCTCGGACCTACACAAACACCCTCCCTCATGTGCACAATAAATAAATAAATAAATAAATAAATAAATAAATAAATAAATAAATAAATAAATAAATAGAAAACAAAAGTAGGGCTGGAGAGATGGTTCTGTAGGTGCAGCCCTTGCCAAACTAATGTTAGGACCTGAGTTTGGATCCCCAGAACCCATGTAGAGCCAGGCATGATGGCACACATTCCTGGTCTCCCTGCAAAAAGATGGGAGACAGAGATAGGAGAATTCCCCAGAAGCTCATGAGCCAGATAGCCTGGCATGCATAGCAGTAAATGGGACACTGACTGGCTCCAAAGATGGTGGGAAGCAAGGGTCACACCTGAAGTTGCCCTGTGACCTCCACATGCACACATATGTACACTCTCAGGAAGATTAACAAAGACAAGGAGACTGGAGAGACAGCTTCAGCAGCTGTCTTCAAGAAGATTAAGTTCAGACTCCAGGTTCTTCAGTGCAGGGGGATCAGAAACCTACTTTTGGCCTCCTCAGGCACCCACACACAGAATACACTCACACATAACTATTTTTAAATATAAAAGACATACTATATATCTATACTTGTATGTAAATGAGGCTAAAATTGTCACCAAGTTAGTTAGCTATGATATTGTCATCTGTGTGTAACACAAATTGCTAAATGGTCTTTTTATAAAAAACCTAGAGCCTAATATTGGAGTGAATGCTCAAAGATCAGAGAGACAAAGGAACAAGCCACCTCTTACCTCTAGAACTCCTCCGCCTGAAAAACTTTCCTCAGCCAAAAGACTTTAGTTCCTGTCTCCTCACACCTTTACCTGTGTATCTGAGCAGGGCATTACAAGGTGACAGATGGAGTCTTGGCATTACAGCCACACTGATTCTTGGGCATGCTATACATTTAACTTTATCACTGTACTTGGATCATTCAGGTCCCATGTGTCAGATTTTCAGAGACTGACTCTTGCGTCCATAGCACACAAGTTGTTGTGCAAGTATATATTATATTGTATTTGAGCCCTTGACTCCCCAGAATGCCCTGTGCTCCCTTTTCCTTGCCTATCTCATTAGTTCCCTCTGTCCCTTCAGACACTGGTATGTGTCACATGCAGTCCATATTTTCTTTATCATCTTCTCGGATGCCTGTGTCTGTGCCATCGTGTAGCTCCGTAATAGTGCTGTAGTGAGCACTGGCCTTCAAGTGCCTCTGTGACATACTGACTTGGAGTCCGTTGGTAAAACCATCAGTGATGTAACTGGGTCTTAACAGAAGTTCTTGTTCTGGTTTTGGGAGAAACCTGCATGGTTACTTTCATGATGGCTGGCAGTTCACACTCCCACCAGTAATAACCTCAAGGACTCCGTTTGGACTCTTTGATGGCATTTATTTGCTTGATGACTGACTGCCATTCTAATTACTGATATTGGAATCTCAGCCTAGCTTTAATTTGCATTTCCCTGATGGTTTATTGAGGTTGGATATTCTTTATATGTTTTTTACTGTTTGTATTTCAGATTTATTTTGTGTGCAAGTGTTTGTGAATGCAACAGTGCCAGAGGACATGTTTGGAATTCATTTTGCTTCCTGTCACCTTGTAGGGTTCTATCAAAATGTTGTCAGACCTGGATGCAAGCACCTCAACCTACTGAGCCACCCCACTGCTCCTGAATTTTGTTTTTTGAGAACTGTTAATTTCATTAGCCCATTTATTGATCAGTCTGTTTGATTTCTTGTTATTTAGGTTTTTTTTGTTTTGTTTTTTAGTTGTTTGTATAGTCTGTCAGGCATGTCCAACCTGCAGTTCATGGGCCACATGGGTAGAAAGAGACCCAAAACAAAAGTATTAAACTTAGTTCAAATATTATGAGGGTGGGTGTGTGTGTGTGTGGGTGTGTCCGTGTGTCCATCCCTGGCTGTCCTGGAACTCGCTCTGTATGTAGACCAGGCTGGCCTCACAGAGATCCACCTGCCTCTGCCTCCCAAGTGTTGGGATTAAAGGTGTGTGCTACCACCACCTGGTTTATTTTTCCTATTTTTTGTGAAAAGTGGCATTGGAATTTTGATGATTGCCTTGAATCAGTAGATTGCTTTTGGTAAGGTGGCCATTTTTATAATATAATATAAATTATATTTATATTGTAGTCCATTATCAAGGAAAGTCGAGGCAGGAGCTTGACCATGTGGAATGCTGCTTATTGACTTGTTCCCCGTGGCTTGCTTTCCTCTGACCCAGGATCTACCCAGGGAGGAACTGCCACAGTGGGCTGGGCCCTTCCACCTTAGTCATCAGCTAAGGAGCCACCCACAGACCTGCCCACAGACCAGTCTGATGGAGGCAGTTCTTCACTTACTTTCCTCTTCCCAGGTGACTCCAAAATGAGGCAACACACAAACATGTCTGTTTTTATTTTGGAATCATCTCAGAACCATTGGTTAGTTAAATCGCTTGTGATGTGTTAGTGTGAACATGTTCTTCAAGCGTTCTGTGTCTATTTAGTGGAGATTGGTTTTATTGAGACAGATTTGTTTTATCTTTTATCATTTATTTATCCAAATTTTGCTAATGTCCCTAATGGGGTCACATTTTCTAATTTGCAGCTGTGGTGGGGGTAATTACTGTCTGTGTTGTCTTTACCCTTGTTATTAATTGAGTGTTTGGGGGTTGCTCTCTTGCAGGCCATTTCGTAATTCTGAATCATGTCTGATAACGGAGAACTAGAAGACAAGCCCCCAGCACCTCCTGTGCGAATGAGCAGTACCATTTTTAGCACTGGAGGAAAAGATCCTTTATCGGCCAATCACAGTTTGAAACCTTTGCCTTCTGTTCCAGAGGAAAAAAAACCCAGGAACAAAATCATCTCCATATTCTCAGGCACAGAAAAAGGTAAGCAGCTGCTATAATTTCAGAAGCTTCACATTTGCTTATGATATGTTTCCCATCTTGATATCTTCTATGGTGACTAATAAACAGATCTACAAAAACACTTTCGAGCTGGAGAGATGCCCCAGTAGTAAGGATCCCTTGCTGCTCTTGTAGAGGATGACCCAGGTTTGATTCCCAACAGCCATGGCAGTTTCCCAGGGGATCCAACACCCTTTTCTGGACTCCAGCCTCCACCTACACCAGGTATACATATGGTGCACATACATACACACAGGCAAACACCCATACACATAAAATAAAAATAAGTAAATCTTTTTTTAAAAAATGCTGATAAAAGGCACTATTAAACAGACTCTCATGGGCTTGATGGCACAAACCCTTCCTTAGTACAGGAGGATTGATCTCTTGAACTCAGGAATTCAAAGCCAGCCGAGAGGACACAGGGATACCCTGTCTGTAAAACAGAACAAAAACAAACAAGACTTACTCATTCATGCAGCGTCTTACTGTGTAGCCCGAGCTTTTGGTCCTTCTGCCTGCAGGTGTGTGCTGTCGTGCTTAGCAAAACTACCTGGTAAGTGCGATTGCTGGTTCAGTCTGCTTGCTACAGACAGTGCGTTTCTATTCGTATCTTCATTTCCTGAGACCTTGATACAGCTTCCTGACATAGTGAGATTTGTGATTGCCCTAGTCTATTTTGTGTGGCTTTAACAGAGTACCTGAGACTGGGTACTTTATGTAGGCCTGGTGGTACACACCTATAATCCCAGCACTCAGGACGCAGAGGCAGGTGGCTCTCCATGAGTTTGAGGCCAGCCTGCTCTATATATTAAGCTCCAGTGATCTAAGGCTATATAGTGAACTGTCTCAGTTCTCACCCCACTCCCTGAAAAGGTTTATTTTGTCTATGCTTCTGGTGGCTAGAAACTCCAAACAGCACAACCCTGGTGTCTGATGAGGTCAGTGTCACAGATGGTGAAGATTCAGAAGAGGAGCCAGCTGCTTATGGGAATGTTCAAGATCCATAAGCAGAAGAGCCAGGAGGGGCCAGTCACCCTTTGTGGGAATCTGCTTCCTCAGAAATCATTGTGCTCTCTGACAGCATTAATCTCTTCTGAAGGTTGTCATTGCCTCCTATAAGGTCCTTCTTAAAGTTCCAACTACTTTTCTATACTATTTTCATTGTTGTTTGGTTGATTTTTTTTTTTCCGTTTTGTTTAGACATTCTCTTATATCTGAGGCTGGCCTCAAACTCTTGGAGAGACAGGCCTTCTGATTGCTAATCCTCCTGCCTCCACCTCCTAAAGAACATGAATGATTATAGGCATGCAGAACCATGCCCTGCTCTTTTCTATACTGCTGACTGGGGATCAAGCCTCCAAGATATGAACCGTTAGAGAACAAGCCATATCTAAACCATAGCAGTGACATTTTTTAGGTCCATGCTCACGATGGTTAATCTCAGTTGTCAGCTTGATCTAGAACCGAGATGGAAACACTTGCCCACTGTGGGCTGCACTGTTCTCTGGCTGGGATCCTGGACTGTGTAAGTGGGAAAAGGGAGCTGAGCCAAAGGAAGCGTTCATCTTTTTTGGTTTCTGGTTGTAGTTACAACATGAGAGTAAAAGAAAATGAAACTGAGACAGTGCTGGTATAAGAATGGCAATAGAGAAGCCTGAGTTGAAGTCCCAGCACCCACATAATGAAGAGAACAAACTCCCACACCACATGCACACGTACGTTAAAAGAAAACAAAGAGGCAGTGTGGGATGGAATCAGTGGGTAAAGTCCTTGTTGTGCAAGCGTGAAGGTCTTGCTCTGTCCTCAGCACCACATAAAAGGCCAGATGTGCAGTGTGTGCCTGTAACCCCAGCATGGGGGGGGGGGGGTCCAGTCAGTCTAGCTGGCTGATGAGCCTCAGGTTCAGTGAGAGACAGTCTCAGAAAATGAGGCAGAGAGTGATGAGCACAGTGTGTAGACCTCTGGCCTCCAAGCTATGCTCACATACACATAAAAAAGATGGACAATATAGGAGGTCACAGTCTTCTGAAATCTTTACTCAGCTGTGATTTGAAATTAAGAATGTTTCTTATTTTTCAGTGGTAATGTACCATTTTGTCCTATGTTCTGTCGTAGTCAGAAGGAACTGATGCAGCTTCCACATGTCTTTTAAGAAATGTCTGTCAGGGCCAGGAGGTGGCGCACACCTTTAATCCCAGCACTCGGGAGGCAGAGGCAGGTAAGGCAGGTGAATCTCTGTGAGTTCGAGGCCAGCCTGGACTACAGAGTGAGTTCCAGGAAAGGCGCAAAGCTACACAGAGAAACCCTGTATCGAAAAACCAAAAAAAAAAAAAAAGAAAGAAATGTCTGTCAGGGCTGAAAGTAGTGGCACACACCTTTAGTCTCATAGTGCCAGCACTGAGAGGCAGAGACAGGCAGGTCTCTGTGAGTTCCAGGCCAGCCAAAGCAAAACAAACAAACAAAATCCCAGTCTGTTCAGATCACCTGTCCATCTTTAGTCAGTTTTTTTTGTAGGGTTTTTTTTTGTTTTGCTTTTTTTTTTAATTGTTTAGTTCCTCATTTACTCTGAATATTGATCCCTTGTTGATTAAATAGCTTGAATATTTTCTCCCATTCAGTAGATTGTTTCCTCACTCTGTTGACTGTTTTCTTTGTGTTGGAAAAGCTTGTCAGTTTGATATAATCCCCTGGAATTATACCTTTTATAACAAATTGACTGAAGGGGTCCATTTTTCTTTCCTGTTAATGTTTGCTCTGTGTGAATCACCAGGAATCCAATGATAAGCAAAGCAGACGGTGTCCTCCCCTACAACACTAGTCCAAAAGCTGTGGAGCTGGGACTAGAACTTGGGGAGTGCGCTTGCCTCGCATGCTGGGAGGCCCTAGGTTCGCTTTGGGTGGCGGATGGAGTGTCCCGTAGCATGTAATTGGATTGTGAAAGCTGACACAGTGGTAGTGTAAGATGTCTGACTAATTTGGAGTGTTTAGGAAGGCTTTCTTTTTTTTTTAATATTTATTTTATGTATATGAATGACTTGTCTTCATGCACACCAGAAGAGGGAATCAGATCCTATTACCATGTGGTTGCTGGGAATTGAACTCTGGACCTCTGGAAGAGCAACCAGTGTTCTTAACCGCTGAGCCATTTCTCCAGCCCCCTAGGAAGGCTTTCTAAGGCCATGAAAACAGAGCTTAAAACTAAAAGGTTAGAATGAAGCAATGGTTAAAGTGTAGTCTATGCCTAGAAAAGAATCGTCAGTGGCCCGGCCACAGGGTCATGGTATACTCATGGGACTGAATGAAGGCCAATGTGATTTAAAAACAGAGAGGGCACATGATGATTATAGGCAATGTGATGTTCATATGGAACTGCACACAGCAGAAACTGAAAAAGTGGGAAAAGATCTGGTCACAAAGGGCCTTGTATTCTGTGCTATAGAACTCAGATTTAGCCGGGCGGTGGTGGCGCACACCTTTAATCCCAGCACTGGGAAGGCAGAGCCAGGCGGATCTGTCAGGCTTTTGCAGGAGCCTTTAGCCAATTTAGTAGTTTTAATAATGCAAATGGCTTATTATAGGCTCTAGTCAGATAGCTAGTGTTGAGTTGATAGAGTGTTCATCAGTGGAGTCGGTTTACACCCAATAATTCAGCCTGTGTGCACTTTTCATATCCGATGGGTTATGAAGATGATATGTAAACATCCTTTCTTGTCCAGAAGTCCAGGATTAATATTAACACTTGAGAATAAAGATGCTTCTGTGTGATGGAACAAGTTTAGTTTCACTGATTTGGAGATTCCATCACTGTTGTTAGACTAGAAACTGAGGAGTCTTCCATTTAAGTAGATAATTGTTCTTTCTTCCTCTTTTCTGTTCTGGAATGCACAGAAGTCTTGTGCCTCATTCTGCCAAGTTCCGGGGTCGTAGGCATGAGCCCCCAGGCCCGGTTTCACATGAGGCTGTTCTTAATTGTGACTCCAGCTAGGTCAAATGTAGAAAAAGGCAGTGGCCCTAAGATTCTGTGTCAGCATGTGGCTCAGAATTTTACTTCCCTCCTTCCTGCTGCTACCTTTTTGTTACTTAATAGGTTTCAGAAGTGATTCAAAGAAGTTTCCGTGGTCCATTATTTCCCATCAAGTGATCTGCTGTCTGTAGACATCTTATAGATTATTATGTTTGACAAGCAAAAGTGGGAAGTTGACTTATTTTTTAAACATGAGCAGATTTCTTCTCCAAAGCTAGGGTGTCTTGCATAATTATTAATTTCTTCCCAATGTTGGCATCTAGAGTTGCAGCCAATCTGTAGAGCAGGTTTGTCTAGTACATGTTCATTCTGAGGCTTGCTTTCATATGTTTCAGATGCTGTTTCTAAAACTTCGATCCTCACCCAGGTGCTACTAAAATATGGCCAGTACTTGTGAAAAAACAAGTCGATTAAACAGATTTCAGTTTTAGGATATCGTGTCATTCTCTTTTTTTAATTAAAAAAAATAAACACAAACAAAAGGGTGTAGTGGCCCACGCTTTAATCCCAGCACTCAGGAGACAGAGGCAAGTGGATCTCTTTGTGAGTTTGAGGCCAGCCTATTCTACATAGTGAGTTCTGGGACGGCCAGAACTACACAGAGAAACACTTTCTCAAAAAAAAAAAAAGAATTGTTATAATTAAACCAGGTGACACATGTCTCTAATTCTTGCACTTAGGAGGTAGAGGCCAGCAGATCTCTTGAGTTTGATGACAGCCATGGCTATGTAGAGAGAGACCCTGCCTCAAAAAACAAAGATTTATATTTATTGTGGGTGTCTGTATGCATGTACCTGCAAACTGTGGTGCATATGTAGGGGTCAGAGGACACTTTGTGAGAGTTGTCTGTCTCCTTCCACGATGTGTGGAGATTGAGCTCAGTTATCAGGCCTGGCAGCAGGCATCTTTACCCACTGAGCCACCTGGCTCCCACCATTTTCTTTTGAGTGGACTAATATATCTAGGTACATCTCTTAGCTGCTTAATTATGTTCATGTCTTCCTATAACTTTTTGTTCTACATCACTAACATTTATGAAATGTTCTTTTATATATTTTTTTATTCTTCAAATCCCAAAACTGGCTGGACCTTAGATACAACAAGACCCAGGGATGTTTTTGCTTACATCTCTCTTCTTTCCTCTTCCCCGTAATTGTTTGCTGTCCTTTGCCGATTTAGACTGGACTTTTTCCTTGTGTTAGGAAAAGGAGCTTTCAGCACCAGCTGGCCTTCCTTATAATCTGGTCACTGGAGCCACGTTGATTTTCTGTAAGTCTGGCATAGCTCAGTCACCCTGTGACGCAGTTGGCCGGAATGTTAGATGGGGGACTGGGGCTAATGTGGCCTGAAGTTGATGCCCACCTTAGATTAGGCATCTGTCATCTTAAGTCATCTAAGGAAATGGCATTTTTTCCAGTCATACAATACACATTGGGAAATAGTGAAGAAATTCATCAGGTAACAGGAAAAAAGCCTCTGCAACTGACTTTTTAAAAAGAAGCAGCAGATATTTTCACAATACACAGGGTTTTGTTTCTCTGTCATCTTACAAAAATGATATACAAAGTAAACTATTAGTTCATAGCCAACAAATGCTTTCTCCTGTTTGCAGTATAAAGAGTTAGAAGCCCAGGGACTTAAAGAGAACTAGAGGTCCTGACCTCAGATTACTCAAGTCAGTCTGGTGGAAAATGAAAGGTTGCTTATGATAGATGTAATAATTATGTGTTGTAGTAAAGACAACACAATTTTATGTAAGCTTAATAATTGCCTTTCCTTCTGCTCCTTTCCACAATGGGTGTGACCTGCCTTCTTGCCACAACTCTTGTTGGTAAATATGTACACCTGGAGAATCTAGAGGAAGCATGGACATTTTGCAGAAATGTGTCAATATTAGTCAAAAAATGGTATTGTTTCCTGTGAGTGCTAGATTAGTAGTGTCTTTATGAGCAAAGAAAAGCATGTGTTAGTGTGTCCTTTACAGATTCATCAAACAGCAGTGCAGTAGGATCTTTTTGGTTAAACATGGCATATTAACCACATTTTTAATTACTCAGATTCTTTAAAAACAAAACCTTTGCTCTTCCCCCAGACTACTAAAATATAGCAAGTACTTGTGAGAAACAAGTGGAGTCAAACAGATTTGGGTTTTAAGATATTGCAGTATTTTATTTTTTATTTTAAAATATTTGCATTGTGTCTACGTGCATATGCCAAACCTCAAGATCCAACTAAAGTGTCAGTTGAAAAGTCATTTGTTTTTAAAGTCACTGTGAGGGGAAAGGAAAGGAGAAGCGGCGGCGGCGGCCGTGTCCAGGAGTTGTTAGCAGGCGCTTAGAGGATCGCAGTGGAAAGGAACTGCCTGCCTGAGTGGACAGAGAGACCGTGATTGCAGAGTGGGTGTATGAGAGAAGGGATCCCCTTTCCTCTGGGAGTCTCGGTGACTCAGGATTAGAGACTGTAGGGAGGGGAGAGTGGGATAGCCAGGGTAAAAGAGGGAGTTACTTAAATCTGCATAGGAAGTTATCCAGCGATCACACTGTTTCACTCCATATAGCTGGCCATACATATATTTTCATTGCAGATCCTGAAAAGTTGAAGCATCAGAATAAAAAATGCAGATTTGGTCCAAATCATCACACAAAACTCCTTTCCTCTACCTTGTGAACGGGCAGAGTACTTTTTGCCTGTCCTGGCCCTCAGACCAGACACTGGGAGGCTTTCCTCTGGATAAACAGAATGTTCTAGGGGAAAATACTTTAGATGCCCTGAGCCTTATCCTCATCTTTGATCTAGCTTGTCTCCCAGTTAGTTGTGTAATGTTTTTCTGTAAGAATGAACAGCAAAGGGTCACCAGACATCTGAAGAAAACACTTAGACATTAGAGCCCAGAACAACGGGAAGTACCAGATGGCACATGCCTGTGAGGCCTACCTGGATAACTAAGTGAAATCAAGGCTAGCTGTGGCCAGAGAGCAAGACCCTGCCTCCAAGAATCAGCTAATTTTATTAAGCAAATTTAGAAGAAGCATTCCACTTCAGGAGAAAACCAACAAACCAAAAAATCCATCTGCCAGCAAACATGTATATACAGCATAATCTTTGAGGAAAGAAGACAAATTCATGAAATAAAAGAATTTTCAGGGGAAAAAAATGTTGATTTTCAGAGGGGAAAAAATGATCAGAATGATGAGAAATAATTCTTGGAAAATCACCATTTAAAATTAACAGAATAAATGTGATATCAATAGAAGGGTGAAAGGATGGATAATCAAGAAAATTCTCCCAGAGTTTAAAAAAAAAAAAAAAACACTCAGATAGGAAATGTAAACAAAAACAATTATAATGTTGCAAATAATGGACAAATTAAATAGAATTCAGGAAATAAAGAAATAATGAGAAAAAAGACCCAGGGGCTGGAGAGGTGGCTTAGTGTTTAAGAGCACTTGCTCCTCCTGCAAAGACCTGGGATTGGTTCTTTTTGGTTCCTACCCACAGGATGGTTCCCAACCATCTGAAACTCCAGTTCTAAGGATCCAGTACTGTTTTCTCACCCCGTGGACACTTCACATAGGTGGTGCACTTAGCCTGCATGTGTAAAACACTAGTGCACACTAAGGAAGGCTGGAGAGATGAGTCGGCAGTTGAGAGCACTGAACACTGCTGTTCTTGCAGAGGACCTCGGTTTGGTTACCAGCGTCACATGTGCCTGTAACTCCAATGTCTTCTTTTGGCCTTGAGGGTACCTGCACACATACACATAAAAATAAATACGATGCTGAGAAGATTATTATTTGATGAAGGGTTACAGTAAAGCAGGAGTAGAATAAGGAGTAATTACTAATGGATACAAGGTTTCTTTAGGGGATGATGAAAATATGCTAGTTACATGGTGATAATGTTTATGGGATTCTGAATATCCTAAAAATTCATTGGATTGTACAATTTAAACAGGTAAATGTAGCACAGGAGATGGAAGAAAATAATAAAACTTGATTCAAACGATTGCCAAAAAAAAAAAAAAAAAAAAAAAAAAAAGATCAGTAAAGCAGCCGAAACTACATCCTCTAGGAAATCCACTTTGTTTCTGTATGAACTTGCATGTTAGGTTAGATTCAAAGGTTTTCTGGGGTTGGGGGTAAAAGTCAGGGTAGAACGCATCAGTTCCAGGTACATTCTCCACTGAGAAGACAGAGGTAATGTTGTGTACAGGTATATACTGACAAAGTTTCTCTGTGTAGCCCTGGCTGTCCTGGAACTCTCTCTGGAGTCTGTAGACCAGGCTGGCCTCGAACTCACAGAGATCCACCTGCCTCTGCCTCCCACTTGCTGGGATTAAAGACGTGCGCCACTACCACCCCACTGAAATTTCTTTCCTTAAGATACAGATTTCCAAAGCTTAGTTTAAAAAAAAAAAAAAGATTAACCGGGCAGTGGTGGCACATGCCTTTAATCCCAGTACTTGAGAGGCAGAGGCAGGCGGATCTCTGTGAGTTTGAAGCCAGCCCGGGCTACAGAATAAGTTCCAGAAAAGGCTCCAAAGCTACACAGAGAAGCCCTGTCTCAAAAAACCAAAAAAGAGAAAGAGCTATACATTTCTTGAACATAGACAGTCTTGGCAAAGGTTTTTTTTTTTTTTTTTTTTTTTTTGGATTACCACTGTTAAAGTGGTAATCCAACAGTGTATAAAAAAGGCAATAGGTCCCAGGACTGCAAGCCTAAACATTTGAAAATTGGTGTAACTTAGGATAAGCCATATGATCATTTAAGTAGAGGCAGAAAAGACATTTGACATAATCCAATAGTCATTTCTGATGTAAGTGTTGAGCAAACTTGAATTTGAAGGAAATGTACTAAATTTGATAAGGGCATGTTAGAAACATTGACTGTTGATATTAAACTAAAAAACAGTGACTGTTTTCACTCCCTGGATCAGTAAAACACAAAAGTTCCTATTACCACCTTTATTGAACCATGTTGTAGACTAAGGGACTAGCCAGTTCAAT
Source organism: Peromyscus nudipes (assembly GCA_902168325.1). NCBI lineage: Eukaryota > Metazoa > Chordata > Mammalia > Rodentia > Cricetidae > Peromyscus > Peromyscus nudipes. The sequence continues at coordinate 25,601 of CABHPH010130807.1, forward strand.
AAGGTTAAGTAAGTAAAATAAAAAAAAAATTAGCCAGAGCGGCAGCAGAGGCAGGCAGAGACGAGGTCATAATAAAGAACAGAAACTGAGGTTTTACCCGCTGAAGAGTCAGTGAAAACATGGAGATTAAGAGCTTGGAACAGGGACACCTTTAATCCCAGCACCCGGGGAAGGAGCCATCTCAGTGGGATGCAACCAGAACAGATCCGAACACTCTGCCTGAGGCCAACCCAGGGCCCAGCTGCTGATCTTTCGAAACCCAGCAACTTGGAGGTGTTGGTGAGATTGCCCTACTGAACAACCTGCTCAGCTGAGATCCATTCGGGAGAGGTTTCAGAAGCCTACAATCTACAGTCTGAGGAAACAAGATCAGCTGAGGAGTTGATGAATGACAAAACGTGACCTGAAAACACACAAGAAGGTGCCACCCAGCCATCGAACCAGATCACCAGAATCATAAACCTACCCTACACCAACTGGGAACAGGTAAGCCCCTATCTCTGGACCAGCAGATCAGGTCTATAGCCCCTAGGCCCTACCCATCGGAGTCTTAGGGACCAGACAGCTACCTTTCCCTGCTCCCCCATCAAAAACAAAACAAAACAAAACAAAAAACCAACCCCTACGAACCTAACAACCACTGGAGCCATAAGCACACCCTGCACCAATTGGGAACAACTGCTCCCTGAGACAGAACCCACTAACACTGATTGGACTAAGCTGCTCCAGGAGAAACAGAGCCTAACAGCACCGATTTAACCAAGAACTCCTAGTGGACCAAGACTAACAATTAGAACAAGAGAGGCACCTTCAGACACAGACACCGCCTGCACCGAGCAGAGGAAGAGATGAGTAGACGCCAGTGCAAAAATACAGGCAACAACATAAAGACTATATGACAACATCAGAACCTAGTGATTCTATACCTGCAAGACCTGAACATACCAACGCAGAAGCAGCAGAAGAAATCAATCCTAAAAATGACTTTAAGAAGATGATAGAGGCCCTTAAAGAGGAAATGAAAAACTCCCTTAAAGAGAAAATAAAAAATTCTCTTAAAGAAATGGAAGGAAAAAAATAAAATAAAATTATCCAAATTAGGAAGGACATGCAAGCCTTTCCTTAGTTTACCACAGAAAATTACTTTATAGAAAATCCTGTGATGCCTCAAAAATTTTAAAAATAGCCGGGTGGTGGTGGTGGTGGTGGTGGTGGTGGTGGTGGTGGTGGTGGTGCACACCTTAAATCCTAGCACTCGGGATGCAGTGGCAGGGGGATCTCTGTGAGTTCGAGGCCAGCCTGGTCTACAGAGTGAGTTCCAGGACAGCCAGGACTTTCACAGAGAAACCCTAGGGGCGGGGTTAAAAGTAAGTAGAAAAGATCAGTCCTGAAGAATGAGTTTTATTTTGTATTTCCTGGTGGGGCTGACCCAAAACTGCAAGCATGCTAGATGAGCACAAGCAACCTCTGAACTGCATCCCAAACCCCAAAACTACCATTTTTAGTAGCATCAAAAATTAGTAAGTCTTCCTGTGCAGGAGTATGATAAAGTAGTGGCAGGGTCTGTGTTCTGTCTCCCTATACCAGCAAACCTTGCTGAGAGAAATTAAAGACCTGATTTATTGAGATTTGCTGTTGGTCAGGGATCAGAAGGCAAAGTGTCAATAAACTCTAAATTGATTTATAGATTAAATGCAATTCCTGTCACAGCCCTAGAAGGCTTTTTGTAGAAATTTAAAATATTCTTAATTTCATATAGTAATGTAGAGAACCTGAAATAATCCCAGCAAATTTGAAAAAAAGTAAAAAAAAGAAAAAAAGAGGACTTAGACTGTACTTTCAGTGTTTGTATAAAGATGACAGTAATCAAGGTACCAGGGTTGGCATAATGATAGACGTGATTTGAAGAGAGCAGAGCACCCAGAAATAGACCCACAGGTTTAGGAGCTACAGGTTAGAGGAGGAGGAGGACTGGGGAGGAGACAGCGTTGGTGTGTTTGAATTTGCAAAGGATGTTATAGTGATGTAGCAAGAGTGTTGAAAAACAATTTTTTGCAGTGGAACCATAGGAAAGTTGGGTAATTTAAAGATGTTACATTTACAAACTATAATAAAAAGGAAAGTGTAAGCCATGTGTGGTGGCTCATGCGGCCAACCTTAATATCTATAGGTTGATACAGAAGAATTACCGTGTATTTGAGGCCAGTGTAGACTGGAGAATAAGGCCCTGTCTCAGAAAAGCAAGTTGGAGGAGGAGGAGAGAGAGAAGGAGGACTTCAGCTTCCTCAAGTGGCCTCTATACATGTGTCTGTGGGGGCACCTCCAGCAGGATGCAGGCTGTGTGTGCCAGTTTCCTGTCAGTCACTGTTCCCATGGACTTCTTCTGCAATAACTTCATTCCTAATCAGTTTCAGGAAAAATACAAACACAATAACAAATGCCGTAATTAACTTTGTTTAAAGAGATTATTTTCTCTCCCTACCCACATGCCCTCTAGGAAGTAAAAAGAAAGAAAAAGAACGGCCAGAGATTTCTCCTCCATCTGATTTTGAACACACCATCCATGTTGGCTTTGACGCTGTTACTGGAGAGTTCACTGTAAGTTTCCCTGAGTGAGGTTTGTTTTTGACAGTAAAACAGTGCTGAAGGGTTGCAGGGATTGTTCAGTGAAGAGAAGAAGCACTCACTGTACAAGTGTGAGGACCCACGTTTAAATCCCCAGAATGCACACAACACAGAATACAGACGTAATTGTAGTACTCCTACAGTGTGTGGGAGACTAGAGAATCTGAAGGCTCCCAGGGCAGCTAGCGTGGTATATAAGTAGTAAAAACAAGAGACCTTGTCTCCCGGTGGAAGACAGTGATGTCTCAGATGACCCTGTGACCCCTGCAAATGTGCACACTCAAGAAACCAAAAAGGGTACTCGAGCATTTTTAGTATTTAAGTTTGAAATCAGTTTTTCTCTCTGGTTTTTTGAGACAGGGTTTTTATATAGCCTAGGCTGGCCTCCTGTGAACTCATTTTGTTTTTGAGACTGGTCTTGAACTCAGTCCTCCTGTTTCTGCCTTCCATGTGCTGGGGTGATAGCTATGGGCTAACATGACTGGTGTTGAGCTTTCCTATCCCATGTGATTATTAGTTTTTTTCCTTTGTTGTTGTTTGTTTAAAGCAAATTCTTGCTATGATCCCAGTAGAACCTGGAACTCTGAACCCTCCTAAGAGCGTGGGGTTACATGCTGACTGTTGTAACTAGACTTAGTTGTCAGTTCTTACTGTTTCATGTTTGTCATAAAAATATTAGTGATTGGGGCGGAGAGGTGGTTCAGAACTACGTAAATGCAGGCAAGCATTCATATACATAAAATAACCTTTACCGGGCGGTGGTGGCGCACGCCTTTAATCCCAGTACTTGGGAAGCAGAGGCAGGCAGATCTCTGTGAGTTTGAGGCCAGCCTGGTCTATAGAGTGAGATCCAGGACAGGCACCAAACTACATGGAGAAACCCTGTCTTGAAAAAAAAAATAATAATAATAATAATAACCTTTAAAAAAATTAGTAGTTGGATGACCTTTTTCTCTAGAAGCTGAGCCTATCAATTATAGTTACAAAAAAAAGATACAGAGAAATGGACTTTTAGGGCTGAGTAATGGCTCAATTGACTCAGTTGACCTGAATCAGGTCCCTAAAACTCAAATTAAAAGCCAGATTGCTGTGCTGTGATCCTGCACTCCCAGCCCAACTTGTAACATTCTAGGTCAGTTGAAGACCCTATCTCAAACAAAAGTGGGAAGCTACCTGAGGACCACACTAGAGTCTGTTCTTTGACCACATAGTCCTTTAAAAAAAAAAAAAAAAAAACTATACTTTTGGCAGGATGTGGTAGTGTACACCTTTAATCCCAGCACTTAGGAGGCAGAGGCAGGCCTATCTCTGAATTGGAGGCCAACCTAGTGTACAGAGTGAGTTCCAGGACAGCCAGAGCTACATGGAGAAATCTTATCTCAAAAAAACTTTATATCTTTGTAATTCCAATACCAAGGCATCTAAGGGAAGTATTGTGAATTCCAGGCCAGGCTGAGCTATATAGTTAAAACTGTTTAAAAACTAAATAGGGGCTGTAGAGCTGCTCAATAGTTAAGAGCACTTGTTCTTGCAGGGGACCTGGGTCCAATTCCTACACTCACATCGAAGTTCACAACCATCCATGATGTGTGCTATATAGACAGACATATATGTGGACAAAACATTCATACATAAATAAATCCAAAAAAAGAATAATACATTTTTTAGAAAACTTTTTTCAGCGAAGCCTAAAATTAGAGCAATTCACATCATAGGTGACTTATGAATTTCTTCTTGTTAGGGCATGCCAGAACAGTGGGCGAGGCTGCTGCAGACCTCCAACATCACCAAACTAGAGCAGAAGAAGAACCCTCAGGCTGTGCTGGACGTCCTGAAGTTCTACGACTCGAACACTGTGAAGCAGAAGTACCTGAGCTTCACTCCGCCTGGTAAGACGGCAGACAGTGGGGAGGAAGGGGGGCCAGCTGCTGTTCTCCTCTCCTGCATACATCTGCCTTCAGAGAGTGACGACGGGGGTCTCATCGTTTGCCAGAAATGGAGTAGGGGATGTTTTGGCTCTGTTTATTCAATCTTTTCCTCTTTGGTGCTTTTAAATGACTGCCAGTGATAGAAGGCGCAAAAGGTCTGAATGTATAGACAAGCTCATGCTGGAGATGGTTATTGTTAGTGGGATAAAATGGAAGTTTTTTATATAAATAAATGGCTGGCTTTGAAATGAAAAGTGTTTTTCTACTCAGCTGGGTGTGCTGAAAAACACCCTTAATCCCATCTGGGTGGCAGAGATAGGCAGATCTCTGTGAGTTCAAGGCCATTCTGGTCTACATTTTGAGCTCCACACCACCCTAAGATACTGTCCAAAAAAAAAAAAATGCTTTTCTATTAAAAAATGGAAACTTTCTGGACTGAAAAAAATGGCTCAGGGATTAAGAGCACTTGTTCTTAGAAGACCCAGGTTCAGTTCTCAGCACCCACACAGTGGCTCAAACCATTCCTAACTCCAGTTCCAAGAAATCCAGTGCCTTCTTCTGACCTCTGGGGGCACCAGACAGATGTGGTGCACATACATGCATGAAGGCAAAACACTGGTGTACACAAAATAAATAAAATCTACATTTGGGGTGGGAGAGAAAGAAAGAACGACTAGCAGGAACTATATAGCAAATACCAGGCTACATAGCAAAACCCTCTCTGCCTTTTGTTTTGTTTTGTTTTGTTTTGTTTGTTTGTTTGTTTGGGGGGCTTTTTGCTGGTCATATCCTGGTTTTCTCTTTCAAATTGGTAATATCTTTTCTGTTTCACATTTAGAGAAAGATGGCTTTCCTTCTGGAACACCAGCAGTAAGTTAATAATTTATTATAGTTTATGTTCTAATGTAGGTTACCTAAAACAAATCTTTTTATTTTGCTTGCTAAAATATAAAACAGTTAGATGTGATAGCCCATGTCTCTAACCTCATCACTCAAGAAGCCAAGGTAGTGAACTCACTGTGAGTTTGAAGGACCATGTCTCAAAAGATATAAAATTAGCCATCAGATAAATATCTATGTAGTTTTTGTTTTTGTTTTAAGTTAGCTACTTGATTAGTTGAAGGAAAGAAGCCATATTAAGTAAATAGGATTTTGGCAGGCACTTTAAAGCAACTAAACTTTATAAAGCCCTCCAGAGCAATTTAGCTACTTCTCCAGTGTTGCAATATCGAACTTGAATATGGTGAACTGGGTGACTTACTCTCTTCTCCCCAAACCTCCTATCAGTATCATTCTGACTATGGTAAACTGTGGCACATTCTAAGTAGCTAAAACATGTCCACTCCTTTTCTTGCTTTATTAACCTGGATCTTTAATGCCTCAAAGTGAGGTTTGTGTCTACAGCATCCAAGGACCTTTGCTGTTGTCCTGTGAGTAGATTGCTTCCTTACAGAGCACTGTGTGTGCTTATGTAAAGGGCAGGAATAGTACTCCAGTGTACTTGAGAGCCATGGATGTAGCTCAGTGGTAGAGCAGTTACACCATACACAGGCCTTGGGTTCAAGCCTTAGCAGAGCCGCCTCCCCACTAAAAATGATATTCAGTGTATGTGTTCATTTACTTTGTAATTGGTTGTATCAGATCCAATGAAATTCATATGTTTTTAAATGAACTGTTGAAGAAAGAAACTTTTAAAAATATTTTTAAAGGGGTGTCACATTTTAACCTTTTAATTTTTTTGGCTTATCCTCCTTTTTTGCTCCTGTGATGAGTGCAGCTGAATACCAAGGGATCAGAAACATCAGCAGCAGTGACAGAGGAAGACGATGATGATGAAGACGCTGCTCCTCCTGTCATTGCCCCTCGGCCAGATCATACGAAATCAGTGAGTGACTGACTGACGACCTGCACTGTGTGTTTTTAAAAATGTAGTCAAGATGCTTAAAGGCCCTCAAGCTTAAAATATTGTAGTACGGTCTGGGCCGTGGTGGCACACACCTTTAATCCCTGCACTCGGGAGGCCAAGCCAGGCGGATTTCTGTGAGTTCAAGGCCAGCCTGGTCTACAGAACGAGATCCAGGACAGGCACCGAAACTACACAGAGAAACCCTGTCTCGGAAAAAACAAACAAACAAACAAACAAAAAATGTGTGTGTGTGTGTGTGTGTGTGTGTGTATATATATATATATAGAGAGAGAGAAGTGTGGAGAAACTTGGTTATTTAAAAAACGTACTTTTTGGAGCTGATGGAGTGACTCGGCAGGTAAAGGTGTTTACCACCAAGCCTCACAGTGTACATTCAATCCCCAGGACCCACGTGGTAGAGGAAGAAGTAACTCCTACCAGTTGACCTCTGACCACCTGCTGCACATTATGGTGCATGTGCATATACACACAATAAATAAATTAATAAAAACTACTTAGAAAAGTAATGTATTGAGTAGGCGTGGTGGTGCCCATCCTAATCCCAGCATGATAGGTGGATCTGGGAGCTGGAAGCCACATTTCAGTGAGTTCCAGGCCAACTAGAGCTGCACACTAAGGCCCTAAACCTCATCTCTAAAAGCAAACAAAAAAGACAATTAACAGCTTCTTTAAAAGTTAAAGTACTTAGCTCACTGGGTTTTCCTATATTTTTTCCTCTGTTCTAAAGATCTACTTCTTTAGCTTTCTCAATATAGATAACTATTATATCTAAAACTAAATCATTGCTGTTCCCTGGGTTATGTATTTGACCTTGCTCTCAAAGACTGTATGTTTGTTCAAGAGGCATTTAGGAGTGAAATGAATTACTGACTAAGAGAATTTTAAGAGTAGGAGCCTTAGTGGTGCCAGCAGCGAGCACCTGCCCCCGAACTGTCCTTCCTGCTGTGATGAGGTGCTTGTGCTGCCCTGGGACTCCACTCCACTCAGCAGACAGAGCTGAGACTGATGCAGTGGTAGAGGACTGTTTTCTTTATGAGTCAGGACTGGCTGGCTGAGAGGAAATGATCAATGTCGAGTTTGTTTAAAACTCACCGAGAGGGTGTGGTTCTAGTTATTTCAACACCAAGACTTATTCTTTTCTGTTACTAAGGTGTGTGTTACTAAGGTGTGCTTTTTATTTATTTATTATTTTTATTTTATGTGTGTGGATATTTTGCCTGGGTATATGTATATATATATATCTGTGCACCACATTGTACTTGTTGCCTATGGAGGTCGGATAAGGGCATCAAATCCTCTGGAACTGAGTTACAGATGGTTATGAGCAGCCATGTGGGTGCTGGGAATTGAACCTGGGTCCTTTGGAGAAGTAACTAGTACTCTTAATCACTCAGCCATCTCTCCGTCCCCACAAGTGTGCTTCTTTTCATTACATTGTTCTCAGTACTTTAGATATAGTCACACTGGAATTTCATAGACCTATTTTGCTAGATACTTTGAAAACACATACATGCTGTGACAAAGAAAAGTTAAACATTGTTTTCCTGGTTACATGTTGTGGGGAGGTAAAAGGGTCTTACAGTAGCCCAAAGTATCTGTCCCTTTACTTCCTGTATCTGCCTCCTGAGTGCTAGGCTTACAGACAGTTATGTGTTTGTTGTGTGAATATACTGTCCCATTCTTCAAAACAGTGGGAAAGATAACTTAGTTTTGCTATTTAAAAAAAAATGCATTTTCTGCTACTAAGACCATCTGAAAAAATTTTTTTTCTCAAGTCTCAACAGTGAACTATATTTCTACAGATTTACACACGGTCTGTTATCGACCCTATTCCTGCTCCAGTTGGTGATTCTAATGTTGATGGTGGTGCCAAGTCTTCAGACAAACAGAAAAAGAAAGCCAAGATGACAGATGAAGAGATTATGGAGAAATTAAGTATGCAGTCTATATTTTCCTAAAAACATTTGGCCCAAAGCTGGGGATAATTGCTGCCCAGGGGAAGCATTCGATTAGTGTGTGTAAAACTCTTGGTCCCTGCCAGCCACATCCAAAGGACATAGTTTAAAACCCTATCAAAGGGGCTGGTATGCAGCTTCTCAATACAAACCTATAAAAAAGTCCCTTGTGTGCTGGTGAGATGGCTCAGTGGGAAAGGACACTTGCCACCAAGCCTGATGACTGAGTTCGATCCCTAGCATCCACATGGAGGAAGGAGAGAACCGACCCCCTCCCCAAATTTTCTGACTTCCGTGTATGCAGACACGTGCATGCACCCACACATACATACTAAACAAGAAAGAAACAAAATGTTCCTAAAGAATGTGACTTTCTGTAATATGTATCAGCATACAGTATGTAGAGGGGTTCTTTTTCTTTCCTTATACTCCACCATTGTTGGCTTAGGTCAAGCATTAAAAGGTAACAATAATATCTGTTAACAAATCTACAGCAGCTTCGTAGAGCACTGACCTAGGAGTCAAGGAAAGATTCCCTGTAGCTAGTGTTTAAATCATGGGTGTGCTCTAGTTACTGCTTTTATTCATCAACACTTTCAAGTACGAACCTGCTTTTACCCTGGCAGTTTGTGGAAATGCATAATATCCTTCTCTTTGGCAAGCTGCTCCTTTGAAACAATAGACCAGGACAGTGGCTGCCACCATTTAGTCATGACCTCTAGTTACCTCGCCCCTCTGTGCCGCAGTTCTTTTCTCAGTATCTTACTGGGGGCCTTGGCTTTGTGTTTATAGCTTGGAGCGGTGCAGTACTTAGGTAGATTATAACTTTGCTTCATATATTCATGTCTTACCTTAAGCAACTGACAATGCTGAGTCATTTTCTCCTGTTTTGACTTAATAGTAAATATGAGTTTAAGATTTTTTTCCAATTTCTTGAATTTAATATTTACTTCTTTTTTTTTTTTTTTTTTTTTTTTGTTTCTTTGTGTAAGGGGTTTTCTTTTTGTTGTTTGGCCGTTTTTGG
>CABHPH010130808.1:0-16714 GCA_902168325.1 Peromyscus nudipes
AGAGTTGTTGGGACCAGGGATGGATGGAATACAGGGACAAGTGGCCAAACAAACGGAAACACATGAACTGTGAACCAATGGCTGAGGGGCCCCCAACTAGACCAGGCCCTCTGAATGGATGAGACAGCTGATTGGCTTGATCTGTTTGGGAGGTATCCAGGCAGTTGGACCGGGTCCTGTGCTCAGTGCATGAATTGGCTGTTTGAAACCTGGGGCTTAGTAGAGACCCTTGGCTCAGCCTGGGAGGAGGGGACTAGACCTGCCTGGGCTGAGTCCACCAGGTTGATCTCAATCCCTGGGGGAGCCTTTGCCCTGGAGGAGATGGAAATGGGGGGTGGGATGGGGAGAGGGGGGCGGGGTGGCAGGAGGGGTAATGGGGTGATCTATGACTGATATGTAAAGTTGAATTATATTGTAAAATAAAATAAAATAAATTATAAAAAAAAAAAATCCCAAAGACAATATAATCCAAACTCTCTGTGTGATTTTCACCTTTATGTGGCTTATTTTTTATGTTATTTTTACTGTGTCTTTACTTTATTTTTTAAACTTTCTATTTCTTTATATAACTGTCTATATTTTCTTCTCTCCTCCAAGCCTATGTACATTTTTATACACACTGTAAACCATTTAAAGTCTTGTTCCATCTGAATCTGCCTTATTGTGAATCTATTGCTTTAAACTGCAGCATTACTAGGACTGAAATGGCAGCTTTGGCTGTGGCCTGCCCACCTCAGCTTCCCAACATGGGGGGGGACTATGTTTACAGTCAGCTCTGGGAACCATGCTCACCACCGACTCTGGGAAGCAGTGGGTCTATGCTTCCATCCAGCAGCATATAGCCCCCCTCCAGTTTTTTTGTACTAGCAAAGGCTAAATCCACCAAGCACCACACTGTGTACTGTGGCAGGAATCCACAGCCATGCCGTAGGTCAAGCCCACACCCCACAAACCTGCCATACTGTAGCTCAAGCCTACATGTTGCTGCATCTTGCCCACATGAGACATGAAGCAGAAACCTATTTTTGGCTCAGTTTAGAATCACTTATTAAGCATTCTCAGGTTTCAGGTGGAAACTCAAGCCATTGGGCGCCGTTTGTAATTGAAAGTTTTCCTGTGTCCTACCAAGTCCGCAGCTACTCAGACCCAAGTAAACACACAGAAGCTTATGTTAATTAAAACTGCTCAGCTATTAGCTCAGGCCTACCACTGACTAGCTCTTACACTTAAACTCAGCCCATTTCTGTTAATCTATATGTTTCCACGTGTTCCATGGCTTTACCTGTGTGTCATTACATGCTGCTCCCTGGACAGGAGGCTGGCATCTCCTGACTCAGCCTTCTGTTCCCTGAATTCTCCTCATCTGTTTACCCTGCCTATACTTCCTGCCTGACTACTGGCCAATCAGCTTTTTATTAAACCAGTGTACAAAAGCATTATTCCACAGCACACACCTATGTCAGATTGCTCTGATTGGTCAATAAATAAAATACTGTTTGGCCAGTGGCCAGGCAGGAAGTATAGGCGGGACTAACAGAGAGGAGAATTAAGATAACAGGAAGCTAAGTGAGGGAGACACTGCCAGCCGCCGCCATGACAAGCAGCATGTGAACATGTCGGTAAGCCATGAGCCACGTGGCAAGGTATAGATTTATAGAAATGGGTTAATTTAAGATGTAAGAACTAGATGGCTAGAAGCCTGAGCCATTAGGCCAAACAGTTTAAACAATATAAGTCTCTGTGTTTACTTGGTTGGGTCTGAGCGGCTGTGGGACTGGCGAGTGACAGAGATTTGTCCTGACTGTGGGCCAGGCAGGAATACTCTAGCAACACACACCCTTAAAGAAAACTGACTCTTCCTCCTCCAGGAACCATCAACTGTTTATAGCTCTTCAGTTAGGGAGGGGTAGGGTCTCCCCTTCCATGCTGGAATGATCACTGACTTGATCTTGTGCAGGTCTTTGGCAGGCAACCATAGCTGCTGTGAGTTCATGAAGGCAGCAGCCTGCCACATCCAGAAGATGGTGTTTTGCTCCAGTACTTCTCAACCTCTGTCTGTTACAATCTGTACATCGCTTCTGCAATGGTTCCTGAGCCTTAGCAGGTTCACACAATTCTTTATTACATTTCCCTTCCATTAGATTACATTGTAGCCTCTTACACTGATGGCATGCTGACTGGACCTAAGGAATAAGAAGTAGCAACCACTTTATATTGTGGGACTTTTCTCAGTATCAATCAATTCCGTTTGAAAACACAATGACTGTCATTCTGCTTCTTAAGAGAAAAGCAATTCCAAAAGCATTTCTGTTCCTAGCCCACAGCTGGTTGTTCGTTTTTTAGCAGCAACATTAGCTCACTCATCATCACCATGGGGGTCCAACAAAAAAAAAGGGCCTGTTTACAAGAAAGTGACAGAAAAGTTTCAACAGAATTAATCTGACTCTCTGGCCACAACAAAAGAAAGGAGTAGTCCAAACACAAGGGTTTTTTCAATGTCATGGCCATGCATGGAATTATACATATGTGATTACAAGTGGAGGCTTTGGGGAGAGGGTCCCCATCAGCATTTATCTTTCCCCCTTGGTTCTACCTTCTTCCAATAGAGTCAAGTCTATTCCTGACCACCAGAGAAGCTAACTGGAGGGCCATGGGTACTGTTGTACCCAGAGTCCCCCAAAGACCAACAAGAGACCAAATCTGATGCAAAAGCCAAGAGTCTTTGTATTGTTATGAGTTAACTTGGGATCCTCTGTCTGTCTGACGCAGCAACTGAGCAGGAAAGACCCCGAGTAGCAATGGAGCAGGGTTTTTAAAGCAAGGGGGGCTTGGAGTCTACAGACTGCATAGGAACAGACTCAGGATTGGTTTATGTGAGTGCCAATCATGTTAGTAACTTTTAATTGGCTAAGGCTAGTTGGGGGGGTACAGTTATCCATTTGGGGGCAGGCCTGAACAAGTCCCAGGCTTTGTCTTTGAGCTGCTGTGGAGGCTGGCTGGCCTAGCACATACTGACTGTGGGGGCTGACTCACTGGCCCAGGCTTTCACAGTAACCCCATGCATATAGCTCTAAGTTGGCGAGGGGTCCCAGACAGTAAATAACTAGCTGAACCTTGAGCAGTCAGAGTACGAGTGCATGCAGAAAGGGAGCTACTGTCTTTTGTTCACAGCCCTCCCAGAAACTGCTTGCTCAAGTCTCAGGAAAGTGAAATTGAGGCCTGATCTCTGAGAGAAGACTGAGCAGCCTGTTATGGTGTCTGCTTGGTCCTTTCAGGTAGAATGACCTCAAAGCCTCACTGTAAATGATTTTTTCAAGTTCATAATTCATTCTTCTTGGTCTCCCCCTACCCCTGTGGGAGAGATGGCCCCACCCCTACAACAGGCTTGGGAGAGCTGGCCACATCCACGATGGCATGGGCCTAGGAGAGCTGGCTCTTTCCCTTGCCTGACAGGGTGGTCCCAGTGGCAAAAACCAGCCAGCTAAGCTACCATCCAGACCCACATCCTGGGCCTTGGGTTGCCCCACCCTAATAGCTGCCCCATGTATGGCCTGCTGGAGTTCCAACAGGGACTGGTCTTGCAGAATGATAACCGCAGGTTCTCCATGACTCAGGGCAACAACAGGATATCTGAGAGGAGTTTCGGTGAGAGTCCAGTGATGATGGTGTGTCAGAGGCCTTGAACCAGATCAATGACTCATTGCGATGATCATTTGGGGGGGGCTGATTGGACAAAAGGGGTGTACTGTGTGACACACCACAGCTCCCCATGTCACTAGGATGCATGAAGAGGTGCTGGAAAGATGGAGGAGCAAGGTGGGTTTTTTGTTGTTTATTTTGTTGTATTTTTAATTAATTTGGGAGGGTATACTGCAGAGGTGAGGGGCAGATATGGAGGGACTGGGAGGTGAGCGAGATTGGGGTGCATGAAGTTAAATTTCCAAAGAATATGTTCAAAATGAAAAAAAGGTAAATGGATAATGTGATATAAATACATTGTATAAAGGTATGAAATTTTCAAAGAATATTTTTTTAAAGAAAGAAAAGGGCTGGAATGTAGCTCAGTGGTAGAGTGCTTACTTAGAATGCATGAGGTCCTAGGTTCAATTCCCAGCACCAATTCCCAGAAGAAACAAAAACCAAAACAAACAAAAAACATGAGTGCAGAAGCCAGACAACAAAGAGAACTGTCTCAGACCTTGGGGTCAACTACGAAGCAGAGAAATCTTCCCTCTTAACCTATTCACCAAGCCTTCCAAGCGCTCTCTAAACAAACCACACATTTTTTAAAAAAAGTTATAGCTTCTTCACAGCTCTTTGAGTGCAGCACCTGCACTTTGGTGTGGATTTCCTAGAACAGGATGGTCAGGAACTAACTGCTCTGGCATCAATGTCCCCAAGCCCTGCTCCTTGATTCACATCTTAGTCAGTGCTCCAGGAAATGCCTAAGGGTTTTTTGGAAAAAATAAAAATAAAAAGCCTCTTGGAAATAATTCTCAAAAGCATAGGTAGGCAGCCTCTAGGGATGTATATTGGGTCCAGCAGGGACAGGCTGTGCCTCCACGCACAATTGCAGTTTTGCTATCACCCTTTCCATCTGGCTCTCAGACCAAAAGAATCATCAGGCTCCCATACCACCTTGGTCAAGATCAGATCAGCTACACTTGCTGTCAAGAGAGTAATTGTGGCTTCGCAGGACTCTGGAGTCAGGGGCTCCAGCCCTCAGCTGATGAGAACAACTGTGGCTTGGGTGGAGCTGTCTTCAGTGCTTGCCAACAACCCCACTCCTCCCATGTCTGTCGCGCTTCCCAACAGATCCTCAAGGAGGCACAAGAACAGGAAGCTTTTGCCTCGCTATTTTGGGCCCACTCAGGTCTAGATACAGATTCTCAGGCAGAAAAAATGCTCTAGCACTGAAAATCTGGCACCCGCAGACCAATAGCCCCAGCTTGGTCCCAATAGAAGGACGGTTTTCCAGTTAACACCATTGTATCTAGGGGCCATTGGGCCAACCCTGAAAAAGTTTGTTTCCAGGGGCGGGAACAGCAGGGGACCAATTGGAAGACTTGAAGTAGTGCCAGTGGGCTAATCCTAAAACTCCAGAGACCACTGGTGGCCGTTGAAGGTGGAGAGGAATGGGAGGGTTTCGCTAGATGGAAGCTCCAAGTCTTCAAAAGAAAAAACTAAGAAGCATACGCAAGGCCACTGTGACACACAGACAAGACAGATCAGAATCAGCATCCCAGAAAATCTTATTAAAATGCGAATCCTTAAGCTCCAAGCTCTTTAGCTCTCCTGGGCTTCAGGGTGTCGGGTGGGGTCCAGAAATCTGAATTTTAAAAATGCTTCCCCAAGAACCTCCCCCTGGAGGCTTGAGACTCTCTGAGCGGGTCAAGGCTGTTTTAAACAAAGTTGTTCCCCCACCTACACTGATTACTTTAAAGCTGTTGGGAAGAAGTCCTTACTTAACTCAAGACTCGGGGCTCGTCCCACCCACTCCCCTAGGACCAAGAAGCTATAAGACCGGAAATAGGAGCTCTTCCAAAGCAGCTTGAAGCTAGGTGGAAGACTGGGAGAGTCCCAGCCATTCCCACGTCAGCATCTTTGTGGGCTATAAGAGCGGGCAGCGTGGAGCCTGCCGGGAGATGTAGTCCTCAACCCTGCTCCGCGCCTGCGCCCTGAGCAGTTGCCGGTGAGCTTGGGAGAGCCGTGGGCGCAGAGGCGGTGAGTCCCGGAGCGGCCAGAGGGCGTGGCTGTCCCTGGGGCGCGGGCGCGGGTAGCGGGGCTCCTTTCGCAGGCTAGGGCCACACAAACTGGCAAATTTCGTATGTGCCCTGGGCGCCAGGCCCCAGGAGCAACGAGGAGCGGCGGGCCCCTATTCGTTCAGGGACCCCGCCGCCGCTCCCTACGACCCGGCCAGGCCTTGCTGGGAGTCCTCCAGGACTGGGAGTGCCCATCTGGGTGGTCGGACATCGTCATCTAGAAGCTTGGGGGGACCCCGTCCCTAACACTGGCATCGGATTTTAAACCAGCTTTTAGGTTTTGGGGGGACATGTCACGCTTGCTGTTTCCCTAAGTGCCCTCTTTTCTTACATCGCTTTATGGGTAGGCCCGTGAGCGTGGATTCACTGAGGGGAGGTTTGAGAGGGGAAAAAAACACTGTTTCTTAATGAAGTTTTCACTAGGTAGGGCCCAGGAAAGGAAACCTAGAGGGTCACTTCCCTGGTAGACGTGGTGGAAGGTTTTGGGTCAGCCAGGGGAAGGCTAGCCAGCTGTGAGGCTGGAGAAGATTAGCAGTGGGTCCACAGCCAAAAGACTGCAGATCCTTGGATGTCCTCCAGCAACGGTTACATGCTTGGGCTCAGGAAACTAGAAGCTTCCTAGGAAGGAGTCTTGACCAGCAATAAATTTCACATGAATCCTTACCTTGTGCCAGGCACGCTGCTATTCACATTCTGTGCCATTTGGTCCTTGAAGGATATTTTTATGAAGTTGATGCTATCACTATGTACATGTTGCGGACAGGGGCATTTGGGTGTGAGAATTGCACAGCAAATTATGCCTAACTCTCTGGCACAGCAGTATAGGTTACTGTCACGGTAACGGATGTTACAGAGTCAGTTTGGTTCAGTTGACTGAATGGGAAGAAAATCAGGACTATTTTTTCTTGAATCTCTTTAAAAATCTTAAATAACACAGGTATATACGGAACTGCGTCAGCAAAGGCAGAGAGAGTGGAGATCCATAGTATATCTGCATATGCAGATCCTGAGCCCTGTATAGGCATGTATATGACCAACCCCATGACCTCACAGATTGCAGTAAAAATATCTTGACACTTTTAGTTATTTTGGAAACATTGCATTATCCCTCCTATGTTTCTTTTGAAATATTCATATAGGAAAAAAGAAAGACTTGGTAGTAGACTAGGGATAGTATTAAAAGCCAGCAGATCAGTGGGAGCTTATAAAAAGGCAGAGTTACCTTTGTCACTATAAGATATTAGAGAAGTGCTTTGAGTAATGCTATTTCCTGAGCACCTTAAATTTACCTGGCATAGCTGAGAAAGTAAATTGAATTTTCAATTTCTAGAGGATATGTGGGTGAGTTCTTGAGATCTTTGTAAATGTTTGAAATGTATGTACATGTATGAAATGTCTATAAATGTTGTTCTGGGAAGTGAGTCCCCAGCTTTTATCTGAGTTGCAAAACCGCCTGAAAGACTGTGAAGTGCTCTTTTAAGTCTTTGTGGGAGAAAGCAAAGCTAAGCAAAGACGGTGAGTATACCATCTTGTAACCATCGCTTTTTCTCCTTTTCATCTTTTCCTGTCTTCAGCTGTAGGTGGCTCCCCCAGATTATTACAGAGAGGAAAAACCTGCACTCTGAGACATAGACCCCAGATAAACTGTAAAATTCTAGAAGAGGTGATGGCTGTGGCCCTGGGTTGTGCAATCCAGGCCTCCTTGAATCAGGGCTCTGTGCTGCAGGAGTATGACACTGACTGTGAAGTCTTCCGACAACGTTTCAGGCAGTTCCAGTACACAGAAGCTGCTGGGCCTCATGAAGCATTCAACAAACTCTGGGAGCTTTGCTGTCAGTGGCTGAAGCCAAAGATGCGTTCTAAGGAACAAATCCTGGAACTGCTTGTGCTAGAGCAATTCCTAACTATTCTGCCCACAGAAATAGAGACCTGGGTGCGGGAACACTGCCCAGACAATAGAGAAAGAGTTGTGTCACTCATTGAAGACTTACAGAGAGAGCTTGAGATACCAGAACCACAGGTGAGAAACAAAATGTGGAGTCTCTGTTCTTAAGGAAACAAAAAGAGCTACCCAGGCCATCGGTTCTGTATCCATCATTTTGACTCTGATTCCACAGCCCCAAGACTTCTCTAGAGACTTTTCGGTGTTCTCTTCTGCTGGGATCAGCATATGTGTCTGAGGTTCTCCACTGGATCGGACCCCATGCCCTCTTTAGGACACACATATGGGAATGCCCCAGTTACTGTTATTAAATGAAATTTGCAGACAGCCTAGCTTAGCTAGAAACACCAATTACAGTTATCAATACTTTCCTCTATGGCTTACTAGCTAGCTCCTGCCATGGTATGATTGATTGTGACTTCTAAGTGTCTAGCGGTTTTTACTTTGTTAAGGAATTTCTTTTCAAAACAGAAGGAGGAGAGGATAGGGTAAATGTGCTCCACATGTTCTAAACTATTTACTGTTTGTTTCTTTCCAGAATGATCTGGCTGACACTGAGTCAAGTAGAATAGAGAGAGAATGCAAAGAAAGGCAACCTAGTTTAGTGCCAACTAATAGGGATTTCTCCAGTGTATGTGTTCTTCACTGCATGGGAAGACATCATGAAGTGGTCCTATGCCAGCACCTCTGCTTTCAATTACTGTGATGGGACAGTCAGGAATTCTGACCAAGGTTCCAGTGCTATGAGTAGTGTTGTCCCTGGTGATGTGATTTTACAAAGTGGCCAAAAAATTTCTTGGTAAAGGGCAATAAATTCTGTGGTTTTGTCTGGTTTGTGCAAAAGTGCTAAAAATAATACACAAAAGTTATTTGGTGTCTACCTTATCAGCAGAATGTGGTTCTTGCTAGGTTCTTTTTACCTACATGAAGGTTTGAAGAAGGAGTCCCAAGTTTGGGAGAGTGTAGGAAGAGCTCTGCATTGTAAGTGATGTGCCCATCTCTGGCCCATTAAATTCCAGTAGCAGCTCCTGCCCGCATATTGCCTTGTGTTCAGAACCACCTCTCACGAGTTCCGTTCAGAGAAGGTATAGGTGAGCACGGGGCAAGCTGAACACAGGGCACTCTTCCCAGAAGAAAATAGCAAGAGCTTCTACCTGACACTCAAAAGCTCTGGGGCTTGGGACTGCGGTTCCTAGAGCAGTTGGCTTCACTGCAAATAGTGGCTTGCATAGGAAGTCACCGAGGTCCCTACATCCCTAGGGTAGCATGGGGGAGTAGTTTCCCTTACTTTCCATAGCTTCCTG
The DNA here is from genome assembly GCA_902168325.1 of Peromyscus nudipes. Lineage (NCBI taxonomy): Eukaryota > Metazoa > Chordata > Mammalia > Rodentia > Cricetidae > Peromyscus > Peromyscus nudipes. The sequence goes on from CABHPH010130808.1 coordinate 9,009, forward strand.
GTTTGGGTGAAAATAGATTCCTTCTTTGGGAGGTCTGGGCATCCCTTGCACATGTTAGGAGTTGCAAAGCACTCCTGGCACTTGATCACTCAAATGCACTTACAGTGCAGCTGGATCAGCTGTGAGTGTGAAATGCACACTCCCCACAGAGACTTTGTATGTAGGAAGGAGCAGGTGGGATAACTCACTAGTAATTATTTTGTGTTGATTACTATTGAAATCCTGGTACTTTATATATGTTGTAATAAGCACATCCTGGTACAGTCAACTCTCCTGTTTTTGTTTGTTTAGTTGGTTGGTTGGTGTTTTTAATGCATTGCCTCCTGGAACTCCTGGAGACTTTAAAGCTACATGTGTGGTTCATGATACGGTTGGTGAGGAATGGCTGACTTAGAAAGTGGTAAACTGGCTTTACTTCCAGTGGAGTCTAGACTTTGGAGTGATGTTGTTGGCCTCTCTCTCAGATTGATATGGATGACATGCTCTTGGAAGAACTGGCACCAGTTGGAACAGTGCCCATGCCACCCAACTTGCACCTGGAGGCACCTGCACTCCAAGTAATGGAACCTGTCCAGGAGCCCCCAGTGCCAGAGGCCTGGATTACACAACCAGGACCACAGGATCTAAACTACAGTGCTGATGGTGAATGTCAATCCTTTCTGGACCCGGGTAAGGCAAGGGTTTTATTTTAGTTCTGGGTTTCTGTTTGAGAGCTAAAGAGCTTTGAGGTTTCAGTTTGAGTTAGAAATATGAATCCCCCAATAGCACTGGACCACTGACATAAAGAAGTGGAGGGCTGAGAACAGGAGGAGGGAATCTCTTTCTAGGAACAACACCTTTCTAGGAACAACAGGGAGTGAGGCACACTGGATAGAATGTCCTTGGGAGCTGGCTATAGTGATGGCCTTGCCCAAGGGGCTTTTCGCCAAGAATGTTATTTGGGAAAACCTCTTGTGGGAGTTCACATCCTCTGGTGAGAACAGTTGTCCACCAAATTTTGAGCCTGCAAGGTGAGATCCAAAGGGCCAGTTGCTTTTATGGTCTAGAAAGCCCCATTGGAGTAGGAGTACTTTGCAACATTCTCTCTTCAGATCCTTAAAAGGATGCAGTCATTCATAAGAGGGGAAAAAATGTCAATTTCTCCGGGTTGTGGTGGTGCACGCCTTAATTCCCAGCACTCAGGAGGCAGAGACAGGCAGATCTCATGAGTTTGAGGCCAACCTGGTCTACAGAGTGAGTTCCAGGACAGTCAGGGCTACACAGGGAAACCCTGTCTCGAAAAACCAAAAAAAAAAAAAATGTCAATTTCATAAAATCCCAACCTAGGATAGTGTTTCTAGAATGTGGTGAGGAGACCTCCTGCATCAACTTAGTCCAGATAAGTGCTATACACACTAATGTTTGAAGCCCACTGGCTCTGGCATAACAGGGTGAGTCCTAGAAGGAGCTAGGTCCAGTAGACAAAGGTAGCCGGGCCATGTAGCTTGCATGGCTTTGTGTTTCCCTTCCCTTTGGAGTTCTTTCACACCATTGTCCATGTTCTCTGCCTCATTTCTTCCCTCACTCCCATGAAAGATTTGGCTCAAGTGTGGCTGGAATCCTTACTCCTATGGGTACATCTTGAACATGTTATCTATGGATAACTTGGACTAAACTATGATACTGAGACAACAAAAGAAAACAGCAAAGTGGAAATCAGTGAGAACAACCCAAGTTACAAAATAGAAGTACCTGATGCATGAATAACGAGCAAAAGCTAAGGCCTAGAATTCCTTTTTACAGTTTCATATTAATTCAGCCAACATCAGGCGCACCTGTGAAGAGCCAGGCTAGACACTGGGGATTCATTGGCACACACAGCAGAAAAGCAGCCTTAGCCACCCTGGAGCTCCAAGTCTGGTGGGCAGTCGACACATTCCATATATGATATGATGGAAGTAATCCTAGAGGGCATAGGGTGATAATGAAGCGCGTAGGAGAGTCACCCTACCACCAGCTAAGAGGAGTGACTCCGGGAGGAGGGGCTTAGGGGAAGCACCTATGGAAAGGAACCAGAATGGGCTTGCTGAGCAAGCAGTGCAGATGGAGAGGGAGAGGAGTCCGAGCAGAAGAAGCACCTGCAGAGGCTCTGGGGCCGAAAGAACACCTGCATTTGCACTGGGAGGGGCCGACAGAAGTAGACGAGCCAAGGTGGTAATCATGGAGAGGAAAAGGCAATTCCACAAATATTTAGTGTATGTGAAACATAGGACTTGTCATTGACTGACTGGTTATTGGGTAATGAACAAGAAAGGTGAAAGATGCCACCTAGGTCTCTGGCCCATGACCTGGAAAGATGGCAGTATCACTTACTGGCATAGAGAACTCAGAGGAAGACTGGTTTTTCATAGGTCAAGATAAGCTTAAGGTATGACCACACCAGGCCAGAATATTTTTAAATGATGGTAAGAAAGAAAATAAACACCCTAAAGTCCGTAGTTATACATATTGGTTGAAGCAGTACTATATAATATTATCATTTATATTATAGTGTTCATATTGCCTTCATTTCAGATTCTGTTAAGAAGTTTAAATTTAGCTGGGTGGTGGCGGCGTACACCTTTAATCCCAGCACTCAGGAGGCAGAAGCAGGCAGAACCCTGAGTTCGAGGTCAGCCTGGTCTACAGAGTGAGTTCCAGGACAGCCAGAGCTACACAGAAAAACCCTGTCTCAAAAAAACCAAAATAAAGAAAACCCAGAAGTTTCCATTTTTTTTTCAGTGTATGTTCACAATTAATTTTAGAACTTAGCCATCCTACTCAATTATAAATCTGTATATTCATTCTGTTTTTGCATGTGATTTCTTTCTTGTCTCAATATTGCAGGTACATAATCATAGAGCAGTAGTATTAATCTTACTATTCATATTCATTTTCATACTTTCTAAAGCACATTGACATTCAGACATTCAGTGTATTCTTAAAAATAGGTATAATAATGAATCAAGTAAAAAGTAAAAATTGAAAGAAAATATCCTATTTAAAATGATATAAAATGATGCAAGACTTATTGTCACATTATTTATTTAAAAGTTACTTAAAGTTTTATTTTTTAAAAAACGAAGGCATCTCAATATTTTGCATGATATCATATTGGAGATTGAGTGAAAAATCATAAGATAATGGTTAATGGGGGAAAAATGTAAAAGTCATACACAAAATCCATTGAGTTTATCTGAAAGTCTGGACCATATCCCCTGTCAGTAAAAACTGAAGTTTGGGAGGATATATGTAACATGAATATGCATATTAGTCATTTAATTATAGTCATTTCACTATTGCCACATTTGCTAATTGCAAAATTAAGAAAAGAACTTAAATGGAAACTGCAAATAGATCTAACAAAGACAAAAGCTTTTAAGAATCCCCTCATTGCCAGGTGGTGGTGGCGCACTCCTTCAATCCCAGAACTTGAGAGGCAGAGGCAGGTGGATCTCTCTGAGTTCAAGGCCAGCCTGGTCTATAAAATGAGGTCTAGGACAGCCAGGATTGTTACACAGAGAAACCCTGTCTCGAGAAACCAAAAGAAAAAAGAACAAAAAATCCCTTCATTTGGGGCTGGAGAGACGGCTGAGTGCTTGCGAGCTTACTGCTCTTGCAGAAAACCCAGGTTTGATTCCCAGCACCCACGTAGTGGCTCACAACTCTGTGTAACTCTAGTTCCATGGGATCCAGCACCCTCTTCTAGCCTCCCCAGGTTCTTGCACACACATGGTACACATTCATACACTCAGGTGTACACACATACACATAAACTAAATATTAAAAATAAACAGTTCCCGCCAGGCAGTGGTGGCACACGCCTGTAATCCCAGCACTCGGGAGGCACAAGCAGGTGGATCTCTGTGAGTTCGAGGCCAGCCTGGTCCACGGAGTGACCTCCAGGACAAGCACCAAAACTACACAGAGAAACCCTGTCTCGAAAAAAACCAACAAAATGAAAAAAGAGTTCCCTCACTTAACTTTATGCCTGACACCCTAGAACTTTGGGAGATTGTAGACTTTCTTCAGTCAGAAAGAAAAAGGGTAAGGGGATACTAGGCCTGAAAGCTTAAACTGTATCATATAAATTCGAGCTTAGAAAATGTGGAGTCCAAATTAGTGCCTCAGAACTAGATCACATTTTCAATTGCCTAAGCTCTGGATTTTTCGACTCAGTTAATGAGATTTCACTTTGAGTACATGAAAGATGTCAAAGAACACACCCTTTTGGTGTGCTGAATGATAAGAGAGATGAACATTTAAAGTAAAATGTAAATACATGTCATCTGTAAAGCATCAGAAGATTCTTTTTTCTTTTGTTTTATTTTGTTTTGTTTTTTGAGACAGGGTTTCTCTGTGTAGCAGCTCTGGCTGTCCTGGAACTCACTCTGTAGACCAGGCTGGCCTCTAACTCACAGAGATTCACCTGCCTCTGACTCCCAAGTGTTGGGATTAAAGGCGTGCACCACCACCATCCGGATTAACTTTTTTTTAAATACGTGTATGTGCATTTGTGTGTGGATATGTGCATGTGAGTGCAGGTTCCCATGGAGGCCGAAGGAGGGTATTAGTTTCCCTGAAGCTGGAGTTACAGATGGTTGTAGACCCCTCAGGTGGGTGCTGGGAAATGAACCCAGGTCCCCTGCAAGAGCTGTGCATGCTCTTAACCGCTGAGTCATCTCTCTAGCCTGAGAAGATTTTTTAATTAAAATAAGTTTGTATTTATTTATTTTGTATGTGTGTATGTGTTCATGTACATTCATGTGTGAATATCAGAAGAGAATTTGCGGGAGTCAGTTTTTTCCTACCATGTGAGTTCCTAGTGTCAAACTTAGATCTTCATACTGTGGGCAGACAGTCTTACCTGATGAGCCGTCTCACTAGCTGAGAAGGCTATTGTAACTTAAACTTCCTCAGAATTCCCTGTCATATTAAATGCTACTCTAAGTCATATCTAACGCCCAGTATAGCAATGACACCTCCTAGAGCAGCCTTTGTGACACGATCTTTGCTAAGTGGAGCTTAGTGAAATGATTCACTCACCATTGGATGAGAACATTATTGAAGTACCTTTCTTAACCTCCAGTGTTTTATCCTTTATATCACACTCCACTATATCATTTCTTTTGCACCATATTCCACAATTAGAAATCACCTCTGAAGTTTAGCAGCTTAAAGGAGAAAATGAAAAGAGGGGGTGCTTTTTTTTAAAAAAAAAAAAAACACAATTTCTATGAGCCAGGAATTTCCAGAAGGTTTACAGTGTTTTTTTCTGACTCAGTCTCTGCAAGCTAGCAGAACTCTTGCTTCCTCGCTAAGGGAAGGGGACTTCTCCATATGCATGTCCTCAGGACAGGCAGCAGGCTCCTCTCATAGCAGCTGATCGAAAAGAAAGCAATACATGTGCCACGACGTTGTTGGTAACCCAGTCACACACTATCACTTCTGCAATATTCTCATTAGAACAAAGTCACAGATCCAACCCACGCTTCAAGGGGAAAGAGAAACTCTCGCTTGATGAAGGAACGGCTGTAAAATAATTCAAGGGCTTATTTTAAAACAGCCATGTACCCATTTTTTCTTGCATCTAAAAATTGGATCCATTTTCAGCAATGATTTAATAGTGAGGGTGGGTACCATTTACTTGTGTGTAGTTATCTGGACGTCACCATGTGCTTTCATAGAAAGCCTAAAAGTAAAAAGCCTGTTCATTTTGCATTGAATGTCCTTAGGACTTTCCTCTCAGTCCTTAGGGACTGATATTGTTGGACATCTATTCTTAAGAAAGGACCACATTGTGTTGATTATTGTTGTTTTTACTAAGTTTTAGAGTCAGTTGGCTCACTTTGGGAGATTGTGTTAAGTCTGAAGACAGGTTGGAGAGTACCGCTGTATTCATGATACTGCATTTTGTGATGCCTGAACCTGAGATGTGTTTCTATTTACGTGGACTTTCTCGGGTGTTTTCAACAGTGTTTTATAGTCTTCAAAGTATAAATTTTACACTGAGCTTATTAAATTTGTTCTTAAATTATTTTAGTCTTATTAATGTTATCATGAATGGAATTATCTTATTCAGTACATTTTGGATTGTCCTTTGAAAGTATATAGAATTACTGTTGATTTTTGTGTATTGATCATGTAGCCCACAAACATACTTATGATAGACTCTTTAGGGTTTCATATATATATATATATATATATATATAATTATGTCACCTATGGATGGTAATGGTTATCTTTTGATTGTGTAGTTTCCCTTTAGAGCAGTATTAAATAGAAGTAGTGAAAGTACACCCTTGTCTTGTTCTATGTCTCAGGAGAATTTTATTTGCCCTTTCATCATTACTTGATATTATCTGTGGGTCTTTCATAGATAGCATAGATCAAGTTGAGGAAATAATCTTTCTGTTCCTACTTTGAGTGGTTTTTATTAATTTGAATAGCAATATTTTTGGATATATCTTATTAATAAATTGTTCTTTTACTCACTATAAAATGAGACCCTTTATAAATAGTAACTTTTGGTTTTAATATCTGAGTTGTCTAGCTGTCTTATGAATAATATTTATACAATATACCCTTTTCCATCTTGGAGGCAGAGGCAGGCAGATCTCTGTGAGTTAAAGACCAGCCTGGCCTACAGAGAAAGTTCTAGGCCAGCCAGGTCTACATAGTGAGACTCTGTTTCAAAAAACAAATGAAAACCAAACAAATAGGAACGCAAAACTCCAGTGTGGACTTTACTTTCCATTGAACTGTTTGGTCCACTCAGATTTAATCTGATTGGGATATAGTTAGAATTATATGTGCCATTTTACTGCGTCTTCTATATGTCTCAGAACTCTTTGCTCTTCTCTCTCACACACTGCTTTCTTTTCTGTTAAGTGAATATTTATGGTATAGCATTTTACTTGCTTTAATGAATTTTCACTATTTCTAAGTTAATTTTTAGGTAGATGATTACAGTTTACCATTTATGCTCTAACTTATCATCAGTTCAGAGTTATATTAACAACGTCATTAAAATACAGAAACATTAGTCCTATATAGGTCTGTATTCTTTACTTCTGTATTATAATCATATTATTATATCAAACCTGGTAGAAGCCCCATAATACATTGCTATAATTATTACTACTCATAGTTTTAAGGATTTTAAAAGAAACAAAAGGGATAAAGGAAAGCAAATACATTACAGCTTTTGTTTTTCACATTATTCATCATTTATGGTTTTCTTCATTTCTTTAGGTGGATTTGAGCAGGCAACTCTAGTCATGTCTTAACCATGTACAGATTTTCTCTCGCCTGCCTCATCTATGCTGTTATTGACAAATATATTGCCTTTCTAGATGGCATAGGACTTGTTTTCTTAAATGGTTTGAGGCAAAAGAAGCAGACCCTTTGATTTATAATTACATGCTGCTTTCATTTGTGCTATTTTTTTCATGTAGCTTCAAGTTACTATCTCAGAGTCTCTCACTTTCAGACCCAGGGACTACACTTACTATTTTCAACATTACATAACTGTTTTCAGGCAAGTCAGCTAGCAATGAATTCTGTTTTCTCAGGGATATCTTTTTTGCATATTCATTTCTGAAAGACAGATTTGTTGAATATAGGATTCTTTTTTTCCTGTCTTTCTTTCTTTCTTTCTTTCTTTCTTTCTTTCTTTCTTTCTTTCT
>CABHPH010130808.1:16724-68716 GCA_902168325.1 Peromyscus nudipes
TCTTTCTTTCTTTCTTTCTTTCTTTCTTTCTTTCTTTCTTTCTTTCTTTCTTTCTTTCTATTTACTTATATTTCCTGTGCATTGATGGTTTGTCTACATTTCTGTCTGTGTGAGGGTGTCAGATCCCCTGGAACTAGGATTACAGACAGTTGTAGGTGCTGAGAATTGAACCTGGGTCCTCTGGAAGAGCAGCCAGTGCTCTTAAACTCTGAGCCATCTCTGCAGCTCGAATGTAGGAGTCTTAGTTAATAGTTTCCATTTTTCTCTAACACTTTAATTATGTTGCCCCACTGCATTTCAGCCTCCCTTGCTTCTAATGAGAACTCAGTTTCATCTCAAACTAAATTGGTATCATTAAATCTCTAACTAATTTGGAGTTTTATGTCTTAGTAAATTGCTACTAACTTTAAAATTTTTATTACATTCATTTACGTGTGTGTGTGCGCGTGCGTGCGTGCGTGCGTGCGTGCGTGCGTGCGTGCGTGTGTGTGTGTGTGTGTGTGTGTGTGTGTGTGTGTATGTATAAATTCCTGGGCCTACCACATGTATTCCAGGAATTGAATTTAAGTCAGCAAGCTTGGCAGCAGGAGCCTTTGCCTGCTGAGCCCTTAGACTGGCCCCTCTACTAACTTTAATCTAAACAGATTGAATTTCTACCTAAATAGTTCACTTGTAATTGATGGGTCTTTTTTTTTTTTTTACTATTCCCTCTGCTGCCCTACAGAAATAACTGTCATTTCAGAGTGACCATGAAGAAGTTCTGTCAGATTAACTGCTTTATAATACTTAGCTTACAAGGGGGAAGAAATCAGCAAAATTACCCAGTCATTAATTTAACAGAGAATTAAATAACAATAATGACTTTGTTGTGTGACAAGACTTTTCCTGGGGAGGTGCTACACACATACTACTCACCTCAGACAGGGAGCCCATGACAGACTAAACTACAGATACCACAAAGTCCAGCCTGGTGATTCAATGATTATTATAGGGGTTACTTACAAGAATCTGAGTGAGGGCTTACTTACAGGAGCAGAAATGATTCAAAGACAGCTGCATCACCAAAGTCCACCCCAGCACAGGTGACAGCTCACACAGCTGGAACCTGGAGCACACTGCACAGTCTGCAGGCAGCTCAACAGGCTGGAGAGTCTCCTTTCCTGGCGCCTCAGTTGGTCTAAACTTCCTCCAGGCAGCTCTGCTGGTTTCTGCTTCTTCCAGGCAGCTGGTCTCCTCTCAGTCTTCTTTGCAGCTTGGCTTGTCTGAGAATCTTCTTTGTAGCTTGGCTTGTTTACTCCTGGGAAGAAGGAGCCTAGTGAATCTGGTCAGTTTCAGGGACTTCCTGGAGCTGTCTTGAGTTGTTTGCCTTCTGTCTTAAAGGCTTCCCTGCAGAATGAAATGTCCAATTATAGCGGAAACTTATATAACAGCTACACATTTGAGTTAAAGTTATTACAGTATATTATCTAAAATTTCATATACTTAAAAAAATATAAGATATGCATTTGACCAGAAAATATGCACATACTAGAATGTAGAATGTAGTCCAGGCTGACCTGGAACTCACTATGTAGCACATATTGACTTCTAACAGATGCCAGTCTTCCTGCCTCAGACTCCCAGGTGCTGCAATTACAGTCGTGAGCCACCACACTTGGTTGGTTACACTTTTCAAAGTATCTGTTCAGTTCACTTGTCCATTTACTGATTGCATCACTTATTCTTTGGCTTTCTTTCTTTCTTTCTTTCTTTCTTTCTTTCTTTCTTTCTTTCTTTCTTTCTTTCTTTCTTTTCTTTCTTTCTTTCTTTCTTTCTTTCTTTCTCTCTCTCTCTCTTTCTTTCCTTTTTTAGTTCTTTATATATATGCTGGATAGTAACCCTCTCAGATGAATAGCGAAGATTTATTTTTACACATTCTCCAAGCTATTTCACTACTCTGTCAATTGTTTCCATTACTGTTCACAAGGTTTTTTTCACCAGACTGTTACAGCTCAGCCAAGGAGGTGATGATATGGTGGCACAGATGTCGTCCCCTGCATTTCACACACTCACTTTCTTACCTCACATGAGACTGTGGAGTCTAAAGGGGCATAGTAAGGGTTCCTAGAACTCACGTCTCTTGCCTAAGGTTGATAACAGCAACCAAAGTAGATCCAGGCTTCTGCCTTTTGGAGCGGATTGTAATGCCAATGGCCAATTCTTACTATTATTTTCCAAGATATTGGAGTTCTTTTCAGAAAGGTTTACTGATAACTGTACCAGGACATGTTTACCATGTTTTCTTCTAGTAGTTTAAAAGTATCAGATCTAACATTAAGGTCTTTGATCTTTTCTTTCTTTTTGTTGAGACAGTGTTTCTTTGTGTAGTCCTAGCTGCCCTGGAACCCTGTGATTAAATGCATATGACACCACTGCCTGGCTTCTTTGATCCACTTTAAATTAATTTTTAATTGATTAATTAATTAATCCCATTGATTCCCAGCACCCACATGGCAGTTCACAACTGTCTGTAACTCCAGTTCTAGGGGACCTGATACCCTCACACAGACATATAGGCAGGCAAAACACTAATGCACATAAAATAAAAATAAATAAATAAATTATTAAAAAAAATAATCTTCGGATGACAAGTTGGCTGTTATTTGTTGGCACATTTCTCTACCTTAAAAGTAAGGTCTTTCCACAGTTAACCAGCAGAACAGGGCCCCAGGCCAGGAGATTAGGATTAGAGGTAGGAATAAAGTCTTAATTATTTATGTGTGGAAGCTGGGCGGTGGTAGCGCATGCCTTTAATCCTAGCACTTGGGGGGCAGAGGCAGGTGGATCTCTGTGAGTTCGAGGCCAGCCTGGTCTACAGAGTGAGTTCCAGGACAGCCAGAGCTGTTACACTTGAGAACCCTGTCTTGAAAAACAAAATGAAGAGGTAGCATTTACGTGTGGATATTCTGTTTTCCAGGTACCATTTGTTGAAGAGACTCTTTTTTCCTCCAAGATGTATTCTAGGCGGCTTTGTCACTGTGGCTCTGTTGGAGTCAGGTGTTAGGAGATCTCCAGCATTCTTCTTTTTATTCAGGATTGCTTTCACTATTTGTATCTTCTGTGCTTCTATATGAACTTTAGGGCTGATTTCTAGTTCAGTGAAGAATGTAATTTGAAGTTTGAAGATTACACTTAACCAGCAGACCACTTTGGGTAACAGTGCCAATTTTACAATTTTAATTCTGCTAATTTATGAACATGGGAAGTTTCTCAATCTTCTAGTATATTCCTCAGTTTCTTTCATACATGTTTTGTAGTTTTCATTATAAAAGAATTTCGCTTCATTGATTAGGTTTGTTCCTAGGTATTTAAAAATATTTTATTTTGGTTGTGAGCCTAGCCTTTAATGGCTAAGCCATCTCCACGCACGCATTTAATGCCAGCACTCGGGAGGCAGAGCCAGAGTTCGAGGCCAGCCTGGTCTACAAAACTACACAGAGAAACCCTGTCTCAAAAAAAACAAAACAAAAAATAAATTTATTTTTAGTTGTGTGTGCATTGGGGTACAAGAATACAAGTGCCTGCAGAGGCCAGAAGAAGGCATCAGATCCCCCAGATCTGGTGTTACAAATGGCTGATGCCTTCTTCTGACATTAAGTGCAGATAAGTACTGCTTAAGCCATTTCTCCAGCCCCTATTCCTGGTAATTTTTGATGGTATATTAGATGACATTGTTTTTCTGATTTCCTTCTCAAGGTCAGTACTGTTTTATTTTTAAAAAGCTACTGGATCTTCTCTGTTGTTTTGTATCTTGCCAGTTTGCTGAAATTGTATCAGGTCTTGGATTCTTGTTTCTTTAGGGTCTTAAATATAAGAATGTATCTGCAAATAGGGATAATTTGGCTTCATTCTTTTCTGTTTGTTTCACTTTTATTTCTTTCTCTTGCCTTGTTACTCTGGTTAAGATTTCGAGTGCTAAATAAAAAAAAACAAAAAAAAGCCGGGCGGTGGTGGCACACGCCTTTAATCCCAGCACTCGGGAGGCAGAGGCAGGCGGATCTCTGTGAGTTCGAGGCCAGCCTGGGCTACCAAGTGAGCTCCAGGAAAGGCACAAAGCTACACAGAGAAACCCTGTCACGAAAAACCAAAAAAAAAAAAAAAAAAAAAAAGATATCGAGTGCTGTATTTTAAGAGTAGTGAGAAAGGACATAGCATAGACCTTTCAGTGGGTTTGGTTAAGTCTTTTCCAGTAGCCAGATGATTGGCTGTCTAGTCCAACACTTTCTAGATAAGTTTGTGGGTTTTACTGTGGGTTTCTGGAGATAAAAAAAAAAATGTAGGTATCTTTGAATCCTGAAGCAGTTCAGATAAGACCTTAAGATGGTTTTCTTAATATGCAACATTATATGGTGGGAAGTAGGGAAAACTTCCGCCAGTGCCGGTGTGCTATGCAAATTCCATGTTGCATGTCCAGGCTGTACTTCTGCATGCTGGTCAAGATTGCATTCTCTGAGTTTCTCCTTCCTTTGTTCCAGCCTGCGCTCTCTGCTGTGCTATTACCATGTGTAGGGTGCTCTTTCTTTCTTGTCCTCTGTTCTGCTCTCCAGAAGGGTCTGCGTTTTCTTATTTCTCTGTCTTTTCACAGCTAACACCAGCTACCTCCAAGGCTAGTTAGCTCCTCTCTGGCTGTTTCAATCCTGTCCCCAGGAGAACTGGGCAGTTGTTAGGTGGGTATAATCTGCCATCTTGGAGTGTTCTCTGAATCAGTAGTTTATATATCAGCTTGTAATCTCTTCCAAGTTTTAGTCTGTGCCCTTTATTTTCTCACAGCAGCTTTCCTTCAAGCTGGGACCCTCAGCATTTTTATCTATCCCATATAGTTCCCTCTTCTCATCTTAACTTTGAAATCCAAACAAAAACCGAATAGTGAATTTTGAAGTATATTTTTCTTCCTTTTGAGGCAGAGTCACACGTTGTAGCCAAGGTTGGCCTGGAACTTGCAATTCTTCTATCTCAGCCTAGAATTATAGCATGCACCATCACACCCAGCACAGAAATCCATTTGAGTTCAATCATTCATTTCTTAGTCTTAAAATTGAAACATATGGTCTTTTCTTGATAAAACAAACAAGGAATTTCTATCCATTTCTCGTGTCATAATCTAAAACACAAATTTTGTTTGGATTAGTATTTACTTGTGTGTGCCATTTTAATAATTCTAATACTTAACCATCAGCCCATTTGTTAGCTTTTTTCCTACTATTGTTAGATCATTTCCATAGCAAATGTTACTGTAGAGCAGTATATGTGATCAGCAATGAGGAGGAAGAAAAAGAGGCAGGAAAAATAGGGTGCCAATGAAGGCTGAATATGGTGGGAGAGCAAGTGGTACTTAAGATGTTAGACAGAAACACTACCTAGCAGTTCATTTGGGTTGTTTATTTTTAAATGCCCTTTCTAGACTCCTGCTGACACATTAAAACTACTTTTTGCTGCTGCCAGTTAAGTTCAATAAAATGGAAATGTTTCTGTGAAGGTATCAAATGAACTTATTCCAGTAAACAATTTCCTAACACCTAAGTTTACACCACTCTTCTCTGACATGTGTGTTTAGACTGCTCTTCTCTGACATGTGTGTTTAGACTGCTCTTCTCTGACATGTGTGTTTAGACTGCTCTTCTCTGACACATATGTTTAGACTGCTCTTCTCTGACACATATGTTTAGACTGCTCTTCTCTGACACGTATGTTTAGACTGCTCTTCTCTGACATGTATGTTTAGACTGCTCTTCTTTAAGCACTCAAAAACAGTAATTCCCAGTTTTCACTATACCAACATTTTATAAAGATTTACTCCATATTTTAGCTCTAGCATAAATAAATGTATTATCAAAATAAATACAGAACTAACATAATACATTGCTTTTAGAGCACGATTCATTCACCTGAAAGCACAAAAGAATGGCCTTCTCAATTGTTGTTTTGTTCTTATCTTTAAAAAAGACTCTTACAAGTGACTGCAGATGAAGGAACAGTAACTGGGGAGAAAATGGGTATTAAGACACCATGTAGCCATGCACTCAGCCTATATTCCAGAAAAACCTTTGATGAACCACACTGTCATGCTTCTCCCTTTTTGCTTCTATGACCAGGTTATCAGTTGCCAAAGCTTGACATGAACTTCCCCTTGGATCATAGAGAAGAGCCATGGGTAAAAGAATTAGAGGATCCCAAAGAAATGAAACAATTACTTGATTCCAAGATTGGTAAGTAGTGGTTCCTTTACAGTCTCAGGAAGAAGGGAATCAGCAGTAATCAGGGTAAAGAACTTGGAGGTGTGTCTAGGCATTTCTACGTTCACTATTGACTTTCCTTCACTTTTTCCTTTTTCCGAACACAATGAAACCTTCAGTTTCTATTTCTTCTCAGGTTTTGAGATGGGAATAGAAAATGAAGAAGATACTTCAAAAGAGAAAAAAATGGAAAATATGTACCCATTTGTTGTAACTTTAGAAGGGAATGCTCTCCATGGTCCCATTCTGCAAAAAGACTATGTACAATTAGAAAATCAGTGGGAGCCACCCCCAGAGGAGTTACAGACAGATTTAACAAAACTTGTAGATCCTCAGAACCCCATTCTAGGAGAAACACCTGAGAGCTCCAACTTGGAAGAACCTCTCAACCCGAAGCCTCCAAAGAAAAAGAGTCCTGGAGAGAAACCTCACCGCTGTCCTCAGTGTGGAAAATGTTTTGCTCGGAAGTCACAACTTACTGGGCACCAGAGAATTCATTCAGGAGAGGAACCTCACAAATGCCCTGAATGTGGAAAAAGGTTCCTGCGTAGCTCTGACCTTTATAGACATCAACGACTTCACACAGGAGAGAGGCCCTATGAGTGTAGTGTGTGTAAAAAGCGATTCACTCGGCGCTCACACCTTATTGGGCACCAGAGAACCCATTCTGAAGAAGAAACATATAAATGTCTTGAGTGTGGAAAAAGCTTTTGTCATGGATCAAGTCTTAAAAGACATCTGAAAACTCATACAGGTGAAAAACCTCATAGATGTCATAATTGTGGGAAAAGTTTCAGTCGCCTGACAGCACTTACTTTGCACCAGAGAACACACACAGAAGAGAGACCTTTTAAATGTAGTTATTGTGGGAAAAGCTTTAGACAGAGACCAAGCCTTGTAATTCATTTAAGAATCCACACAGGGGAAAAGCCATACAAGTGTACTCATTGTTCTAAAAGCTTCCGGCAGAGAGCAGGCCTTATCATGCACCAGGTCACACACTTCAGAGGACTTCTTTAAGAACTGGTAGGGAGCAGCTCCTATGGCAGGTTAACAGGGGAGCCTGCAGTAGCTGTCTGTCTTAGAAGTACAGCTTTGAGGGGTGCTATTTTTAAAAACCATCTTTCAAGGTATAGGAGTTCTAGAGTATCTACCTATCCTTAACAGTTTTTCTGAATTTAATACCTTCTGTCTTTTTCTGTTGTTTAATTGCAGTGGAAGTTATTGCTTCCAAGGCAACCATATGATAAGCATAAGCACAACGCATATAAACGGTGGCAGTCGTTTATAGGTAGGACCAATATAACGGAGGAATAACAGTGTCTGCTCTCCACCACCACACTTGTTCTCCCTATAATTATTAAAGGCGACTATATGAAAGCAGCCATTTAGATAGACATGCTTCATGTGGCAAGAAATGAGGCCGTGAATTCTGACAGACAATAAAAGCGTTTCAGGAGGATTAGGAGAAAGAGGATGTCACTGGCCTAAGGAACAGGCTTGTTTCCATTTACAGTTTTATGCTTAGAGTTGTGATGTTATGTTGGACTTTTGTGACGTTCGCTGCCCTGCTTAGTTGGCTGTCTGTGAGTGATGGTGGTTACAGTGGAGTACTATGCTTCTAACTGTCTGCTAGCTCTAGCAGAAATAACTTGCAGTTGAAGTTGTACAAGTAGAATCTAACTTTATTTAGATGGACTGAAGAACAAGTATCCGTGGATTTTCAGTCATTGGTATTCTCTCATGTTTATTTCAGTGCTTTTGAAATTGTATCCATTCTCTAATTCAGTGTTTCCTAAGTATGTGTCGTAGAATACTTTGTTCTGCAAGATGTTCTGCAAAAATTTTGGAAATTGCTTCTAGCTGTGTGTCCTTCCTAGATTCATTATGCTCATGAGCATATGAGACTCTTGGAAAGGTCCTAGTTTAGTAAAGGAGGCTAAGGCGCCTCTTGTAGCGCAGTGCTTTCCAAACTTCCTTGACCCCAGAACCTTTTTCTTGTCCACATAGTAATAACTTACAGTGATACTCTGCAAGTATCCCTTGGGACCCACTGCCTTAAACCAGTATGTCTGTAGCTATCAGTGTGGTCCTGTAGCTCTAAACCTAGTTATTTCCAGTTTCAAGGATTTTATGAAAAAATGATTTGAAAATATACATCTTTTGTATTATACACACATCATTTCAAGGACATTCAGATCACTAATTCACATAATTTGTGGGTTACTTAGTGATTTGCAGCCTCTGAATTTTAATTATACTTACACACATCATTTTAAGAGGTGAAGGTCACTAATTCACATAAGTTATGAATTACCTAGTGATTCTTAACCTTTTTGAATTTTACTTATAATCACACACACACATATACATACAGAATTGCTACTTATATAAATGTTCTCGTGTAATCATAGTAACAACTCAAATCTCATAGTAAGGGAGGAAGTCAATGGAAGCTGTTGACATGTGAAAATACTCCTTGAGCTTAGTCCTTGTTATTAGACACAAGCAATGGGACATTCAATTATATTCCCTTCATGAAGATACAGAGTCATCTTTAAAGTAGAACTAAGGAAAGTGTGTCTCTTCATTGCGTTCCAGTTCTTTGAAGTAATATAGAAGTATTTGGCAGGTATGTATTATGTGCCTAACTTGTCCTGTTCTAGTCTTAATGGAAGCTAGTAACAAAACATAATTCATGTGTAAGGCTCATAAAGAGTTTCAAATATCTCTAGTTAAACAAGAGTTGGGAAACAAATGGAGAACAATACAAGAGAGCTTGTGATTAAGTGCCAAATCATATAAAGTGCCAGAGCCAGGATGTGTCTTTAATTCTTGGCATCCAGGTCCCTGTATGATGCTGCTAATAATTCTGGGATTAAAATTAGACCCCAGTAACACAGGAGGAGTCTGAATGTAGAGATTAAAAATACAGAATGTAATGGCTTCTCTTTCTCTCTTGTGGAATCGCATTCAAACCAGAACAGTGCCTTAGAATGGATGTGCCCAACTGCTCTGTATTTATACACTATTTTAATAAAGTGGAAATGTATATATGCTCTTTTTGATTCTCTTGAATTAAATAATCATTTGAACAACTTAGAGCTACTTCCCTAAGCAGGGGCAACAAGCACCCCAATACACTTCTCTATGCCCATCCCAAGTTGGAATCACTTTTCTGACTGCACCCTAGTGCTGTGGTTAGCTAGCCAGATTAGTGGCAATCATAATATGAATTCTATCTCTCCCCTCATCTATATCCTGAGTAGATTTATCCAGGGTGGAAAACATCCTGTATTCACCCCTTTCTTACTTCTGTGCCCTGTATAGAATAATAACCATTAATAAACATTCATGGCATTAAATAAAGAAACATGTGAAGTAGTTCTTGGAAACAGGTTATTTTGTTAGTGCATTGCATGCGTGTGCCAAATTGGGGCATATACAGGACCTACCTCCTATCATAAAGGGTAATAAACAGGACTCACCTCGTAATTACTTTGAAGACTAAATAAAATATATTTTGTTCAGGTCCTATACAGTATCAGCATTAATAAATATCAAACATATTGTACTTTCTTTTTTATGTAATAATAAAAACATTTGAGATTGTGGATTTTCTCTTAAGTATGGCTTTGGTCACATTCTATAATTTTTATATATAATTTTCTCGATTATAAAATTGTTATAGTTTTCATTATAATTCCCCTTTTTAGCCCAGGAGCTGTACAGTATTACCATTTTTCAGTTTGTGTTTTGCTGTACAGCAATTGAAAACTGGTTTCATTCCATTGCTGCTTTTAAACCTCATTTTTAAAAGACTTGAATTTATAAAATTTGTTAAGCATCCTAAAACTATAGAAGATAAGGGTTTCATTTGTGGACACAATACTTAGAGTCCTGGCCTTTCCACTGCCTTAATATCTTTTTCATCATTCTTGTGAAGGAACAGCAGCAATTCTGTCTCCCTGCACAACACCTTCCTTTGGTTAATTTTTTTAATGTCCTGTGAAATCATATGTTACAATTTGAATAACAGTCTGAATAAACAGAGATCAAACAAACTAGGCATAGCATGGCCTCTCCAAGGAAGTCTCAGAACGTTCACCCCCCAAGATCCCATCCTTGCCTCTCCTGGGAGCAGACAGAACCCACAGGAGTTCCTTTAAGGTTTTCCACAACCCTGTCCTCCTAATCAGCAGGCTTGTTTCCTTTCCTTGCTTGCCAGGTTTGTTCACCCAAGGACTGCAGATAGGGAAATCAGTCCCTGCTGACTCACTGTAAGGTGGTCCAGGACTGCAGATAGGGAAATCAGTCCCTGCTGACTCACTGTAAGGTGGTCCAGGACTGCAGATAGGGAAATCAGTCCCTGCTGACTCACTGTAAGGTGGCCCAGGAAGAGAGGCTTTACACACTGCCCCTACACCTGCAGTCCCCATAGCATTGAAGGAAACCAGTGTTGGGTTCTTCCCAGAAACTGCTCAAGCTGCATCCCTTTACCCTCTCTCAGTGCTTGCCTCCTGGTCTGGACTAAAAATGCTAACAAATAACCAGAGCCCTCCTGCCCAGGCCTGCCCCTGCTTCCAGAGTCATCTGTAGCACATGGAATGGGATGGGAAGAGAATTCAACTCTTGGCCTTTCAACCTCGTTCGTCTGTTTTCTCAGTCCCCCAATTCAGGCACTTAGCCATTGCAATTTCCGTAAGGGACTGGATTCCTTTCTCCACTCAGCGATATAGGTTAGCTTTTATCAACTCTTTTCCAGCTTACATTGTTAGGCAGGTCTTCTCAAAGATCTAGACAAAACTAAATTCACACTCCCTAACTATACTAAGACATTACAATAGTACAATTTTTATATTTTAAAATATGTATATTTAATACATTTCTTTAAAGAATGTTTATTTTATGTGTGTGCCTAAGTGTATATGTATACCATGTTGTTCATAAATCGTAGATGTCAGGAGAGAGCATTGGATCTCCTGGAACTGGTGTTACAGGCAATTGTGAACTGCTGTATGGGTGCTGGGGACCAAACCTGGGTCCTTGGAAAGAGAAGCAGCTCCTCAACCCTGAGCCATATGACTTCTTTATGTCCTAATACAGTAATATGAATGTATGAATTACTGGAGAGAGCTTCAAGATTTGAAGCTCTTTTTTATAGTCAAAACATACCTGTTGGCCCCAGAAGAAAGCTATTTACCCTTATTTTTAAAATACATTCTATAGCCAGGCATTGGTGGCACACACCTTTAATCCCAGCACGAGGGAGGCAGAGGCAGGTGGATCTCTATTTCCCCCATTAGATTCCTTCCCCGTATAACTGCAAAAGTAGAAGAAATCAAGCCTCCTCATCTTGATTTGGAGTGAAAGGAAACACATGCACTGTCTCCAGAGACAACCCATCCCGGGAAAGTCGGAGTCTCTCATCTTAAGATGCTATTTACATGGTGCTACACACAACACACGCACACACGCACGCACCTGTGCGTGTGCCAGGGGAAAAGAAAAGGAAGTCTGTACTTCTTATCCCAATTCCTTCACTTTTCAAACAAAGAAATGGTGTGATTAGTACTGAGAAGTTCTATTTTTGCCAAACAAATGACCTTGGCAAAGGCTCCAAGGCTTGATTTCTTAACCTGTTGTGACAGTTATAAAGCATTTCTGAAAACTATTAGCTGTGTTTCCATCAACACGTACGGTTTATGTCCCTTTCCTTTGAATTTGGGCACGTTTGAGATTGGTACAAAAGGAATGGGCTGATGTGATGCTGAGTTCTGAGATGGGGCCATAAGAGACAGTATAGCTTTACCTGCTCGTTCACTAGGAACACTCTTGGATCCCAAGTTACAAGTCTTACTATTTGAAGAACACCATTATGAAGAGGGCACATATAGGTTCTCAGGGGGCTATAAAGTAATAAAAATTTTATTATACTCCTGAAATTAGAATCTAAATTAAACCAAATTGTTTTAAATTGAGACATTAATTGTAATCACCAAGGTACACATTGAGATACCGGCCTAAAACTACAGTTTTTAAAAACCTACATCCAGTCAAAATTCAGAGAATAAGAGACAATCATGGGGAGCCCAAACCCAGTTAGTACATCTCCAATGCAACCACTAAGCCTAAGGCTCAGGGAAGAGGAGGTGGAAAGATTGTAAGAGCTAGAGAGGACCAGGGCACCTGCTGCTATCATCTTCCAGACATGCCAGGGAGGCTGAACCAATATGGAATCTCAACAGTATGGTTGCCTAAACAAAGACCTGCATAATGACACCAATTGACACAGCAACACGGATGGCCGGACTTTCACAAGGTCTCACTCCTAGATGAGAGCTACAGGTGATCGGTGGCTGCTGAGAAATAAACACTTCTCTCCAGGGACGAGCTCTCTTAATAGGTGATCAACCCCAAAGTAGTCAACCCTAAACACATGTACATACAAGCAACACTAAATGGACTCAACAGGTAGGGGTGTATGCGTGTGTGTGTGTGTGTGTGTGTGTGTGTGTGTGTGTGCCCGCATGCGCGTGTGTACTGCATAGTGAGACCGTATCTAAAAAAATAATTAAAAAACACAAGAAAATACCATGGGACCAGGGAAATAGCTCATTTACTAAAGTGTTTGCTGCACAGGCATGAGACAATGAATCCCTAGAACCCACTGTAAAAAGCCTGACTCGAGTGCATGCTGATGGTATCAGCACGGGCAAGCCAGCTTAGCCTATTCGGTGAGCTTCTACAAGTGAGTGACCCAGTTTCCAGAACATGAGGTGTGGGCTGAGGAGATGGCTGAGTGAGTAAAGTGCTGTACAAGCGTGAGGACGTGAGTTCACATCCCCCAACACCCATGTAAAATGCTGGAGGTGGTAGCAAAAGTGTAACCCAGGCAATGGTGGGTAGGGTCGGGGTGGGTGGAGACAAGTGGATCCTGGAAGGGCCCTTAGCCCATAGCCGATCTAGCCAAGAAACAGCGAGCTCTAGATTTCGTGTGAGACCTTTTCTAAAAAAAATTAGAGGGAAGGAAATAGAGGAAGATAGCCCATGTCAATCTATGGCCTCCACATACACATATACAGGCAAGCACACTCACCCATATACACATGCGTACAACACACACACACACACACACACACACACACACACACACACACGTAAATAAATAAGGTGGATGTCTCCTGAGGAATAACATTCAAGTTTGTTCTGTAGTCACATGTGCATGCACACACACACACACACACACACACACACACACAAAATAAAGTGAAATTGTGTGCCAGAAAAACATCTATTTAAAATAAAAGGCAATCAAATATTTAGGATATGAAACACAGAAGACAAAATACAGAAAATAACAAAATGAACATTGTACATCCTATCTTATAAGTAGTCACATTAATTTAATTTTTTTAGTTGATGTGAATGACTACTTTGCCCGTGTATATTCTGAGTACCAAGCGCATGCCTGTTGCCCAAGGAGGGCACCAGATCACCTGTGAGTCACCCTGTGGATACTGGAACTCAAACCTGGGTCCTCTTGAAGGGCTTTTAACCATTGAGCCTTTCCCCAGACTCTAGCACTAAATTTGAGTGGGCTAAATAGTTAATGAACACGTAAACACTGACTGAATTGATTTTTTTAAAGAATATATATGTATATGTATATATATATGTATGTATGTATGTATATATATATATATATATGTTTTTTACCTGCACCACATGTGTGCAGTGGCCACAGAGGCCATAAAGGAGCATTAGATCTCTTTTAGGACTGGAGTTACAGAGAGTTGTGAGCTGCCAAATGGGTGCTGGGAATTGAACCTAAGTCCTCTGGAAGAGCAGACAGTCTTTCAACTGCTGAGCCATCTCTCTAGCTCCCCTTAGTGGAATTCAGCTAAATAATGTCAACAAAAGACACATCTGAGATTTAAATACAAAATAACTCAGAAAGTGAAAGTGTGTAAAACAATAGGTTTTAAAGACACACACACACACACACACACACGCACACACACACACACAGACACCCCGATATTAATTACAGAAAAGGTCATGAACTTGAGAGGGAATTGTGGGAGGAAAAGGAATGGAAATAATGTAAATACAGTAGTGAATAATCATGTATGAAATTCTCAAAAAACTAAATTTAAAAAGTGTGGGGAAAGATTGAACTATCCCAAGTATTCCTTACAATATATAATTATCATATGCTATTCAAAAATAAAATAATAAAATTCATAAAAATGTGCAAAACAGTACCCAAAAGAAAGCTGGAATTGCTATACTAATATATTAGTTTTTCTTTTCATTTTGAAATAACATAATTACATCACTTCTCTCTTCCCTTGCATCCTCCTTAACTCCTCCCTGCTCTCTTTCAAATTCATGCCTTCTTTTTCATTGTTGTTACATGCATGTGTATATATAAATCTTGGTCTGTATAATGTCACTTGTATGTTACTTTTCCAATATCATATATATCCAATACCCAATCGTATATAGTAATATACATATAATATACATATAATTTCCAATATCATATAATAATTACTAAAGTGTTCTAACAAAGTAGTTACTCATTGTTGCTCAAAATTCTCCACGTTACAAGGGAAACAACATTGATAAAAATAAGTCTAGCCAATTAGCTCTAGAAATAATTAAGCAACAAAGACAATGAGTCCAGGAAGGATTGATATCTAAAATTACTACAGTATTATTTTAATTGTTCATTTTTTTCATCAAAACCTGACAAGCTACAAATGGCAGAGTAAAAAACCACAAATAATTCTCTTCTCCAAAATATCAGTAAAATGACTGGCAACTCATTGCAATTAGAATTTTTGGGGCCATAAAAATAAGTCAAATGCTTATGTGTGTCCGGAACTAAATGGGAGATCTGAGACAACAGGCAGTATTTGTGGCATTTATGCACGTCTTACTTCTAGCTCCCACTCTCTACTTCCAGCATAGTCAGAGGAACTGACAGCCCATATTCCAGGTGAAAACATTAGCCTGGCTGTCACCAGAACTGTCAAATGGAGGAGGAACATATATAAAGCTTAAGTCTCTCAGGTAATTATTGTCTGGTCTGTTCAGTGGCTTCCTGGAAGACCCCACTTATAAGGAGAGTTGTATTTGACCCACCTTGCAGTCACCCAGTATAAAACTTTATCTCAGTAGGGTTATAGGAAGGAAGTTTTGTAATAAAGGTGCCGATCTAGCAGGAAGAACAATATACCTAGAACATTTCTATTTCAGTTAACTAACAACATACCTCAAGAGTTGATTTCTAATACTCAAAAGAAACTAGCCTTGAAGAACTTAATAACTATCCTTATTAGTAAGCTAAATCTCAGCTATTTAGGCAAGTTCTTGGTATGTGCTCCAGGCTGGATTTGAACTCACCATGCAGGCCATGCTGGGCTTCAACCTCCCAAGTTCCGGGATGGTAAGCATGCACTATCATGCCTACTTTTTCTGCTTACCTACTCTAAAAATTATGGCTTGTTTGAATTTTTTTAAACTATAACCATGACACAAATTCATGTATCTTCTGGCATTTTATATTTTCATGCCTAGGCACTAGTATCCCAATCTAACGTTGTAGACTGAAAAGTCTGAAACTGTAATGAGTGAACAGTTGGGGTTAAGTTGAAGTTCATAATCAAAACTTGAAAGAATTCTTTCACTAGGGACTGGAGAGCTGGCTTAGCAGTTAAGAGCACTTGATGTACAATCATGAAGACATCAATAATGAAAAATGGAGTTCGGATTCCAAGACTACATAATAAGCCAGGTATCTAGCAAACACCCATAAGTAACTCTAGTGCTAAAACAGACAACTTCTGGCCTCTGCATGTACAAGCATATGCATCTGCGTGCACACACACACACACACACACACACACACACACACACGTACAGGTATGTGCCCCTGCAATTATGCATGTACATGCATACATTTTTTGTTTGACATAAGAGCCATTGTTCATTACAAAAATAATTACTAACACAAAAGTAAGGTCAGCCTAGGCTACATAGTGAGTTCCAGACAAGTATGGCTATAGATTGAGACTGAATCAAATAGTTAGATATATGAAAGTTTATAATAATGCTGTTTTTGATTTTTTGAGACAGGATTTCTCTGTGCAACAGCTTTGGCCATCTTGGAACTCTCTTTGTAAACCAGGCTGGCCTCAAACCCAGAGATCTGCCTGCCTTTGCCTTCCAAGTGCTGGGATTAAAGGTGTGTGCCACCACTGCCCAGCATTATAATAATACTTTTTAAAGATAATCAGCATCAGTGATTTAGAAAATGCATTTGCCAATACACAACCACGAGGGTAGCTAACTCATCATTCAGTCTATCACTGTGAATCCTATCCACTGCAATCAAACAAGGAATGGATATAAAGACTGGAAAGAATAAATAAAGAACTGCACCAATTTGTATATGATATGATATTCTAGTTACCAAGTTTCACAGTATTAGCAAAAAAGATCCTCAGAAACAAGCTAAGAGTTTAACTTCTTCACTGGACACAGATGAATGTACAGAAATTTTTATTTCAAGGGTAGGAGGATGGCTCAGAAAGTAGAGCACGAAGTTTATATCCCCAGAACACATGTAAAAAGCCAGGTATGGAAGCAGAGGGGGAGGCTGTTGGTCTGCTTATTTTGGGTTTGTTTGTTGGGGGTTATTTTTTTTGTACATAGTCTCACCACGTAGGCCTGACTGGCCTGCGAATTGTTATGTAGACCAGGCTAGCCTCAAACTTGCAGAGGTCTGTCTGCCTCTGCCTCCTGAGTGCTTGGAATCAAAGACATGTGTGGTCATACCTGGCAGTGGCACATGTTTTGAATCCCAGACCTTGGGAAGGCAGAGACAGGCAGAGCCCTGGGGCTCATCGGCCCTTCTGGTCTACTTGGAGGGCTCTTAGCCATTAAGAGACAATCCAAAAACTAAAGTGGATGTGTTCCTCAGGTTGTCCTCCTGCCTCCACACACAAAAATGCATGAACACCTACACATGCATGTGTATCCACACAGGAATACATACACATGCATACACATATACATACACACAAAGATACATTTCTATATACTAATAATGAATAAGCGTATGGAAGCTGAGATCAGAAGTCCAAAGTCATTTATAATGCCTTTAAAGAAAATTGTACTTTAGATTACCTATAAAAACGCATAAAGGATCTCAATGCCAAACCATACAAATTTCAATAAAAGAAATAAAAAACATTTTGATGAATGAAGACAGACTCTGTTCATGACTTAAAACAATCAGCATAGAAATGGTGTCAGTTCCCCCTCAAAATTGGTCCATTTAACACAATTTCAAGCAATGCCTTTTGTACTGACAATTTGATTCCTAAATTATATGGATATGCACAGCCCCTAGAATAACTAAAGATGTGCTGTAAAATAAAAATTGAAGATGGAGGGATCACTCTGCTCCATATTAATATATACAGATGATCTTTGATTTACACTGAGGTTACATCTGGATAAATCAATTTGAAGTTGAAAATATCCTAAGACGAAAACGCACTTACTGCACCTAATCCACTGATCACAGTAGCTGAGCTGCAATGCGGAATCTTGACTGGTTTCCCTCACCATTGCATAGTGACTGAACACTGCCCTCCATCGCCAGAGACGATCTGGCTTTGGGTTGGATTTAGTTTAACCTGTTGGTATAAAGATTAGATGTTAACATGAAAGGGCGACCATCAAATACAACAGAAAAGGAACAAAATGCATGCACCACTGACTTGACGGCACTGCGTGGGATAGTTAAGTACAGTATGCAAATAAGGAAAAGTACAATGAGTCCTTTGGCCTGGCTACCTGGGAGACAGTGGAAGAAGGGTGTTAGCGTGCATAGGAGAGAACTTCTGGATATAGTTTCCTATAGAATTAGCAAAAGTGGTCCACACGAGCTAGCCTTCAAACCCCTCTATTCTAGAGTATTCCCCAAGAACGAATCCTAGCAGCACATCATTCATGCCACTCAGTGTTTGTGCACTCTAGGAAGATCAACAGGCTGAACAGGTGGGACAGGCACTTGGGAGGTGCGAGACTTCGTGGACAGAGGGCTCCCATCCATGGGACTGTGGCAGTGAAGGCAAAGCAAGCCTGGCCCAAGCACTGCAGCCACTCTGCAGCAGCAGGACTCAGGATGAGACAAAGATACCTGCTGAACTCGGGGGAGGGCTTCTTCTGCCCAGAGCCTGCAGCGAGGGGGCGGAGCTGAGCAGTCGCAGGTCTGGCGGGAGGGCGGAGAGCAACTGAGGCGGTGGGGTGGTGGGGTGGTGGGGTGGTGGGTGGAGCACTGGAGGCTGCAGGGACCCGGGAGCCCGAGGGCGGGACTGCCGGGCAGCGTGGGGCGGCGTGGCGCAGTGCACTTAGCTGGCTTTGCATCGAGTGAGCCAGTGAGCCAGGCCGATGGCGGTGACTACAGCCCTGTCTGCTGCAGCGGCAGCTGCGGCCCTATCAGGCCTGGCAATGCGACTGTCGCGTTGGGCGGCGACACGCGGCTCCTACAGCGCCTTCTGCAAGGGGCTCACGCGCACGCTGCTCACCTTCTTCGACCTGGCCTGGCGGCTGCGCGTGAACTTCCCTTACTTCTACATGGTGGCCTCGGTGATGCTCAATGTCCGCCTGCAGGTGCGGATCGAGTGAGCCATCGCCCGGCACCACGGCGGCCCCTCGGGCGGAGAGCGCCACCCGCGCCACCCGCGCCACCCGCGCCAGGCGGCCGCGGGAAGGACCTTGGGGCCGCGCAGTGCCCAGAGACCGCGGCGGGGGGCGCAGGCGGGACGGCCCGGGCCCCTCCATTTTAGGCCTCCTCCGCGGAGGGCCCAAGGTACCTTATCCCATACCGCAAAAAACCTTCACTGCCGAGTCCTTTTCCACTGCTTCCAGAGAATCCAGAGTCTGGCAAACCTGTTGCCTCCCATTGGCCAGAAAGGGGGAACACTCCAAAGAGGGGATGCTACCGCAGGATTTACCAGGCCCCGTACAGGAAGGTAGGTGCAGACAGGTTGGAATGGAGGCTGGTGGGTATGACTTGTTTGTGGGAATAGGGAATACACCATGGCACACATGCTACTTAGCCAAGCTTGGAAACTGAAAAGGTAGGCGAGACTCTCCCGTGTTCCCTGCTGGTGGTTCCACGATTGGGTATTGGGCGGCCATGGCATCTTGGAGGGCCAGCTCATCACCAACACACAGACAGGAAGCCCCTCCCACCCACCTTCCAGGTCTCAAGTCCGTTTTTTTTGTAAAAGCCTCCTGAGATGTAACCTGAACCCTGAATGGGAGAGGATTGGGCCAGTGAGCCACCAGGAAGGTCCCATGAGGAGTAAAGATTTGTCCATTGATCCTTACCTGTTGGGTGGTCAGATAAAAAGGACACTTCTTTTCTGAACCAAACCTCAGGTCTGTCCCCTTCTTTGCATGGAGACCCAAGGATAGTCTCGGCAGCTCTGCACAGCCCATCTCCAAACTGCTCCTGCACTGTTGGGGATTGGGCAGGGTCTGTCCTCTGCCTGCTCCTCCAGCCCTCCCTCTTGCTCCCCTAACCCGGTCTGGGGGCATTCCTCAGGCTCTGCATCTGCAGACAGGAAAGAACAGGAACTATTCCTCCCTGTCTGCCCAGGCTCCCTGCAGCACCTGTGATGACACTCCCCAGACCCAGAAGCCCATCTACCAGCCATGAGCAGCCTGGCAGCTGTGTACCACAGGATCTGGGGAAGTGGGAAGGACTCCAGGAGCAGGCAGCTGCTGTCAGAATAGGGTAGAGAAGGAGAGTGCACAGGAGGCCAGCTCTGAAGTCTCCCTCTTTTTTATTTCAGGTCTTGCTCTTCTAGGTGATGGCTCACCACTTCTGAGATCATTTCAAGATGGATCCCTACATAGAGATGCCTGCTGCTGTTCCTGTAGCAGCCCGGGGAGCAGCTGAGCGAAGAGCCTACCTAGAAGAGGAAAGGCCTTTCTGGTAGAGGCCTAGAGGGGTGGCGTGGCTTGGGTCTTCTGGCCTTTCCATAGAAAAGATGCCAGTGTACCTTGGGCACTGATATCTCCTAGCAACACTGTGAGGGAGATGTATTCTCCCACCTCATGAACTCAGCGGGGCTCAATGAAAGGCGTGGGATTTGCCCTTGTTACACACAGAATAGTGGGGAGCTTAGCCTGTCCTGGACCTCCATTCCCCCAACTCCTCTGCAGTCTTCTTTGTGACCTGGTGGGATATTGGGGTTGGGAGGGAGTAGAAAGCTGCCAGGGGACCTAGGGAGAAAGAGAAACCATGGGGTAGGGAAGCTGGGCATCTACCTTTCCTTGGAGTGGTCTAGAAGACAGGCCAGTAGTTGAGTTCATGAACAGAGAGGAAGGTTCAAGAACTTCCTGAAATGTCTAGTCCTCCCTACCTCTCTGGTGCTTGGCCAAGGGCTCCTGAGCAGTTGTGTGCTAGTGGACTGCAAATGTGGTTCATGGGAGGTTGAGGAACTACGGGCTGAAACCCATGCTTTGTATGGCCCTGTTTCTCTGTTCCCAGGCTTGCAGCCCCATCCCTAGCATCACATGGAAAAATCTCCTCCAGATAGGCTGAGGACAGTCTGTCCAGGAGGCCCTGCATAGGCTCGAGTCTCCAAATGCCCAAGGACAGCCCAAGGGATACTTTTACTACTTATCCACACTCCCCCAGTTTTTCGATGCTGGTATCTCAAGGTCCGTGCATTCCATTCCTGATGCAGAAACCTTCAGCATGCCAGCCAGCCCCAGGGACAGAGTGACCCATCTGCCTACTTGGAGTCAGAGACCCAAATGGAGATCTGTCTCAGCTGAAGGACACAAGCTGAAAGGTGGCTGCCACATGTTCTCCGCTGTTTGCCATAGCCCAGGACCCGATGGCTTCCTTCTGCCAAGTCTCGCTGAGTAGTCCGTATATGTATGTTTGAATGCATGTGTGCACGCCTGTGTGTAAACATGTGTGATGGAGATGGAGCTGTGGGGTAGTGACAAGAGCTCCTGGGAATCTCCTGTTTTCTGTGTACAGGAGGGATCATGGACTACCTGGAGAAATGGGTATGGAGTCTGAGGCCCTGCCTTCTTAGACCTCCCAGTCCAGAGAAGCCCCTCCCTGCTCATGCTCAGGTGTGGACTATGGTGTGAGGTCAGAGGCACTGGCATTGGACTGGATTCTGGGCCCAGTGGCGTCAGTCAGGAGACGGGGATAGAAGGAGGACTCAGCTTTGTGTTCCTGTGCCATTCTGGCCCTGAGTAGTCTGAGCTTCTGCGTTCCCTCCCCCCTGGGCTACTTTTGTTCCTCCATGGTGCCCTCGCTGTGTGATGGGGTGGTGATGCACTTTATTTCCTTGCAGTCTGCATTGCAGGTAGCGGAGCTTCAATCAGTTTGGAGACTTGACCTGGATGAGCGTACATTTCCATGTGTGATGAACTCTGCATTGCCAGTGTTGTCTGGCAGAGATGAAGTTCCGATGTTGTCACTTGTTGTTGTCTCCCAAAGTTAAAAGAAAATCCTCGGGTTCAGTACACCAAATACTGCCTGCACGCCTCCTGTTTTTCTTGGGTGCCATACCGTACCTGGGTGGGGAAGTGGGTGGGGTACGGGACAGCAAGCTCCAAGCCCAGAGGGTCATCCAGAGCTGAGCAGAGGAAGTGCAGCTTCAGAGCTTCCTTCTAGACTGTCCTTGACAGGACCACCACCCTCTGCTCCCCCTGCACCAAGGGGGTAACAGTCGAGCCAGCCCAGAACGTTGCAGTTGGTCAAGAAGCATAGGTCTTCTCTTGGCTTCTAGAGACTGGTGTCAAAAAATGCTTAACTGAAGTTGAACTTCAAGGGTAAAGGGAAGTGTAACTGTGGTCTTCTGCATGTCAGAGATTCCTGAAAAGATAAACCACCCATAAGGCAATGTTTTGCCTGTTTTCTCTTGGCCTTAGGATCCAAAGTCTGTCCACTCAGAGTAGCACTCCCCTGGACTCCCCCAGAGAAACCAGGAACTGATAGGGTTGAGGTGAGAAGGTGGTTGGCAACCAAAAAACTAGATGAGCCGGACGGTGGTGGCACGCCTTTAATCACGGCACTCAGAAGGCAGAGAGGCAAGGAGATCTCTGAGTTCGACGCCAACCTGAACTACAGAGTGAGTTCCAGGTCTACACAGGGAAATCCTGTCTTGAACCCCACCCCCAAAAAGCGAATTTAGGGAAGACAGACGATAGAGGGGAGGGGAAGGCTCGACGGGTGAGAAAGGAATATAGGGGAGTAGAGGATGAGCTCAAGGCTGGGGTCCCTCTGGAAGAGGTCAGAGGCCTGTGCAGGAAGACACTGGAGCATGTGGGAGAAACGTCTACCACACACTAAATAGGCATGCTCCAGCTGAGGAGTACAGCCCGGGTTTAGGGGCTCAGGTTCTATTCATTTCGTGTATGTCTCCAAGGGTCCCCAGGGGTCAGAGAACCATAACGCCAGCACTGGGTGTGAGTCCACGTGGCATCTGCCGGTACAAGCACAGATCTGAGTCCCGCTTCATTTTCATCTCGCTAGGTTGCACTCTCAGATCACATGGTCCAGCAAACCAAGAAGTGAAATACCCAACCCAGAGCCAGGCCCCCGGGCATGGTAATGAGAGAAGGCCCCCTACTGCTACAGAGGATGCAAGCAGACTTGGCCTGCAATGGTGATAGGTGGTGCCTGGAAAGCCCTGAGCCAGAGCTGCTTCTGTCTGGCCCCTGGCACAGTGGTCCAGCCCAGCGCACCACACACTGTGCATTGGTTTGTTAAGTGACCTTCCCATGCTTGTGGGCATTCAGTGGTGTAAAGGCTGTTTGCCAGTTGTCATGGAGCAGCCTAGTTGCTAGGAGGAAAAGGAAGCAGGTGATGAGAACTGACATCCAAGGAGGTCTTGCAGGGTGATTGCCCTGCCACATGCTTTGCGTTCTGAATCTCAGCATATTCCCACCACCCATAGTCCCACTCCCTTGTCCTGTGTCCAAAAAAAGAGGCAGGATCTAAAACAGACCATGATGCAGAAGCACATGGCCTGGACCCCTGTCCTTGTGTAGGAATAGAAAGGTAGGCTGGAAAATGGTGGAATAGCAAAGGTAAGAAGTCCATTCTGTGTGGGGTCCAGGACTCAGATAAGAAAACCTGGGCTTTGGGGAACAGGCCTGCTCCAAAAGGAGCTCCCTATGGGGAGCAGCTGGAGCCATGCAGAGATGGGCCACCTTCTCTCCATACCACCTCCAGAAACTTCTAATCTAGGTGACTGAGTCAGGAGAGAGCAAGTTGGCAGTAATCAGGCAGTTCTAGGATAAACAGAGCTTATGAAGAAAGCTAGAAGGAAGAAGAGCAAGCAAAGTCTCCTGTCCCTGATACCCTACTGCAAAGGCTGCTGAGTCTTGGATGAATGGGGGGGGGGCAGGGGAGTAGAATGTGAAATTGAGCTGTGTCAAATAACATTCCGTGTTCCTCCCACTTCCTGCTTATCATTCCATATTATTGATTTTTCCTGCATTCAAAGGTGTCTCAGCCCCTTATATGAAGGCATTTTACGTTTCGCAGTGTTCTGTCATCCCCTTGGTTGCTGTTCAGTTTGTCTGTTTTCTGGGATTTGGGGGAGGGGTATCGATTTTTATTTGTTTGCTGTCATACAGTTTTATAGGCGATGAAATTGTCATTGAGGATTAACATGTGGCATATTCATGATCTGTTTCTAAATATAGGCTTTTAGATATGGATGGAAGGGTAGGCATGGTTTGGGGCTTTTGTTTAGTTCCAGCATTGTGATACCAGGTTACTTTCCTCAGCTCAGCCAGGGATGAGTCTTTTTTGAGGAAAGGGTCATCATTCTGGGTCACAACAGCTTTTTAAGAAGCTACAGCCTTTCATTGCCTGAGCTGGGTGCAGTTCTCTCTCCAAGACCATTATATCAAACCGAACCCATTATATCAAACCGAACCCATTATATCAAACCGAACCCATTATATCAAACCGGACCCATTACTGTCCTAAAACTTCTATCTCCTCCCCATTCATGGCCAAAGTGAAATCTGCTCTCTTAGTCTCTGTGGACAGAGAACTTGATCTATTGTCTGTCTATAAGGCGTTCATTAGGTTTAGAACTTTTTCAGTTCGGTACATTAACATGGCTTATTAAAAGCACTCATTTTAGATTCCTTTGAATACATGTAAGGGCAGTATGTGTTCATATGTCTAGTGGCCACTTGTAATTCTCTTTTCAAACAGAAGCAGTAAGTTTTTAAAAAGAGGAAATGGGGTGTTCTTTTCCATCGTTGATTAATGGGAAATAATTTCGAGCCAGGATGTCAGCTTGAATGTGCTCCGTAGACCAGTCTAGCTCATTCCATCCCCCACCCTCTCTTCTAACACATGGCGAGAATACAGGTCATCATTTAGAAACACTAGCTGCTCTCAAAGGTGAAACAGAAAAAAACAGCGGGCACAGAGAGTGATGAGTGGAGCTGAAAGCAACACAGCCCTTGGAAGCTAGGCCTGAAAGCAGGTCCGGGAAGCTAGGCCTGAAAGCGGGTCCGGGAAGCTAGGCCTGAAAGCAGGTCCGGGAGGCCAGGAAAGGCAGCCAGCAACAAACAGGCGCCCTGTGCAGGGGGAGGGGAGGGGCCTGGGGGGCTGGAACTGTGTGATTTATATGGACTTCTGAGGCACCAATGTACCTCAATGTCTGCCGTGAACGGGAACCAGGATATCTTGACTTGCTCACTTGTGACTCAGAAAAGTTAATTCTCATGTCCAAACCACGGCTTGAAACAGACTCACCATCAAGACTCAATCCCCAAGAGAAACTTTCTGTTGACATAGGGTTCATGCATGGCTTTGGGATGAACACCTGACAAATAAATACAAGGGCTTAGGAATTTACTATCCATTGAATCTTAATGAAGACTTCCTCAAGGGTGTGTGTTAGCAGTAAGAACAAGAACCCCAAGAGGAAGAGTTACAAAAGTAGCAGATAAATACTCATTAAAACGGGTTTAGATGGAGCCAAAACAGTGGATTAGATGCAAGCAGAACTTCTCAGTTTCTTCATGGCTCAGCATCAAAACAGGCAAAGAAAACCTCAGTGAGGTAGGTGACTGAGAGACTGCACTGAACATCAGTGGTAGATGGACCGATTTGGAGGGACCTGGAGACTCTGGTGATAGCATCAGACATCAAGAGAAACCATGGAGCCCGCGGCGGTGTGAAAGTCTGGCAAATGAGAGGGCTAAGAAAGGGAAGAGCATGACGTGGTAAGCAAAACCAAGCCAGATACGAATGTAGAACACAGAGGCAGTGTGAGCTTAGCTGACCCCGGACCTTCAGAGCAGGTCAGTGCCTGAGAAGTGCTCTGTGCTTCTCAACACTAAACTGTGATACCATAAGGAGGGACATTCTGAAAAGGTTGTACTCAAACTCTGCGTTGGGAAGCTTGAATTCCTTGCATTTTTCTTGTCCATGGACCTCCCAGCAAGCTTTGCCAGACTGTACTCAACTGCATGTAGCTGTGGTTCAATATGGACCTAAGAGTATTCCACTGAAGCAAGTTCACTGAAAATTATATGCTGTGGGGTTTGGGTCAGAAGCACAGACAGGAATGGAGCTCACTTCCCTTTATATTAGTGGTGCTAGCAGGAGACTGAATACGCATGTGCAATCCTGTGCCGTTCCTTGGGTTTGGAAGTCTCTAGTGACAGATGGTGGAAGTGCAGGGCCTGCTGTGTCTATACCTAGACCAATTTGTTACCTCACCCTCAGTGTGGGCTTGGATGGGGATGCCTGAGATCCAGATGTGCAGCACGGCTGTCAGACAAACTCTATGGCATCAGGGAGCTAATCTGGTTGCAGTTAACTTGCAGTTGGGGGAACTTTGATTCCTGCTGCCTTGTACTAACAAGCAGGAAAACCGAAACCATTTGAATGAGCTTTCATCCTCAAACACTCCTCCTGCCAATTGCTCTCTCCTCTCTCCAAGGGGTACACAGCCCAAGGAGACAGACAGAAATGAAGAGGTCAGGGGTAGTGAATACCCAGTGTCACACAAACACTACGATGGAGATAGTATTTTCTCATCAAGATTTTCTTTCTCAGCCTGGCATGGTGGCACACGCCTTTAGTCCAGGCAGAGGCAGGCGGATCTCTGTGAATTTGAAGCCAGCCTGTTCTACAGAGTGAGTTCCAGGACAGCCAAGGCTACACAGAGAAACCCTGTGCTGAAACACACACACACACACACACACACACACACACACACACACACACACACACACACACACACACAAGATTTCTTTCTCACTGACAAACTATCCAAGAGTTCTGGCCATGACTAAAAAGGCCGAAGTTAAGGAGCAGGGGAGAAGGCTCAGTAGTTAAGAGTGCGTACTGTTCTTGCAGAGGACCCAAGTCTTGTTTCCAGCACTCATAAAGAGCGTCCCACAACTGCCTGTAAATCTAGAGCCACAGAATCCAAGGTCCTCTTTTGGCTTCTGTGGGTATCTTCACTCATGGGTATATTACCCTTCACCTCTGTCCCCATGATTAAAAATAAAAGAATCATTTTTTTAAAAAGACAAAACCTTGGAAGGGAGTGGCTCATGATCCCCCACCCATAACTGAGGAGCTATTCACAATTGATAGCTTCTAGGAGAGGAAAAGGAGCTAGTTTAAGGGTACAACCCTAGTAGGTCACCAGTGTTCCAGGGAAGGTTGCCAAACCTGGGAGTATCTAGTAGCACAGATCAGACAGGGTGGGTTTTCTTTCTTTTTTTTTTAAAGATGCAAAGTTGGGAGTGGGTAAGGAAGTGGGCTGAGAGGCACTAGGGGGAGGCGTGGAAGATGAATGTGACCAACATACATTAGATGAAATTCTCAAAGAATTAATAAATATACTATATTTAAAAATATGGAAAGGTGCTTGTAAGAATGTCATTCAATATTAAATGTTCAATAAACATTAGTTGTTATTCTTAGAAAAAAAGACCAAAATTAAGTGTTCAGGTATAGAAGGTACTGGGGGTATAGATCAAAGTCACAGAAAACCTATACAGTTAAATAACCGAGAACTTCTGTTGGGAAATTCATGGGCAGAGATATCTGAATACAAGATGCTTTTAACAGTCTGGACTACAGCTACACAGAGAAACCCTGTCTCGAAAAACAAACAAACAAACAAACAAGCAAGAAAAAAACAAAAACAAAAACCAAAAAAACCCCAAGATGCTTTTAAAATTCAATAAACAAAATGAAAAAGACTTTCCCTATGTCATTCTATAGCTTATGCTTGTGTGTTTTTGAAACAAGATCCCACTCTATAGCCAAGGCTGGTTTGGAACTCACATGTATCCTCCTGCCTCATCCTCCCAAGTGCAAGGGTGACAAGTGTGAGATGATATCCATGTACTCAGAAGTACCAACTTACCGCGAAAGACCAATTCACTAAAACAAACACATATATGATGCAGGGCGGTGGTGGCGCACGCCTTCAATCCCAGCACTCAGGAGGCAGAGGCAGGTGGATCTCTGTGAGTTCGAGGCCAGCCTGGGCTACAGAGGTCTACATGGTCTACAGTTCCAGGTCAGCCAGGACTACACAGAGAAACTCTGTATTGAAAACCCAAAACAAAACAACCACGTCTGTGTCAATAGCAGCTCCAAAGACCAAGGGAGCATGTGTAACATAGTTCAAGCTCTCACATGAAATACCTGCTAATCAGTTTACTATAGCCAGCAAAGTTAGCATTCAGAATCAAGAACAACTAGACCTTCCCAAGGTAAGCTTCAACTTACAGAATTCATGACCGCTAAAACAGCACTGCAGGAGACACTTAAAGGAATCCTGCACACGAGGAACTAGAAGACAAGCACAAGCAGAGGAGGGTAATACATTTCATGGCAAAAGCAGGTCAGCAAATGAGAACTAGGAAAGAAAATCATTAGGAAAACAAGGAAATGAAGCAAATTCTCCAATTAAAAAGCAAAGACCGGCTGACTAGATTAAAAATTATATTTAGCTGTTTGCTTCCTTCCACAAATACAAGTGTGTAGGAAGTCATACAGAGTCAAAACATAGAAACAAACAGCAACAGAACCCTGTATGTCTTTAGCCACCAGGGAAATGCCAGTCAAGACTCTATTGCGATTCCATTCCTCCTGAATCAGAATGGCTATTATCAAGAAAATGAGACAGGCTAATATGCTGCTGAGAATGTGGCAGGAAGAACCTTTATGCACTGATGCTGGGAATATAAATTAGAATAGCAGCTGTGGAAACCAGTGGGGATTTTCCTCCAAAGACTGAAAGTAGAACTGTCTCATGTTCCAGCTCTACTATTCCTAGGTATATTCTCCAAACAATTGAGAACAGCATACAATAGATAGACCTGAACACCCGCCCCTGCTCACCACTGTGCTATTCACAACAGCCAAGCTATAGAACCGGCCTGGGTACCCATCAGTGGATGAACGAATAAAGAAAATGTGCAGTACATCAACAACAAAAGGTGTTATTTAGCCATAAAGAATAAGATTGCGTCATTTTCAGGAAAATAGATAGAACTGGAGATCATAAGCCAGATGGGCACGGTGACACACACATTTGGTCCCACACCCTGGAGTCAGAGGCAGGAGGATATAGTTCCAGGCTAGTCTGGGCTATAAGCAAAATTAAGTAAAGCAGGCTCAGAGAGACCAACTTCATGTGTTTTCTCTCACATATGTGGAGTCTAGGGAAAAAGTCACAAAAGTACAATGATTGGGACTTACAGAGCAGAAAGGAAGCTGTTCAGATAAACGTGGACAGGCAGATGCTAGAGTATTTGAGAGAGTGAATATGACCAAAGCATTTTCTATGTACGCGTGAAAACGTTACAATTTATCTGTACAATTAAATATACTAATGCCAAGTTTTTAAAAGGGTTTAAAATAATCAGCACATGTTAGTACACAAAGAAGGTGAAGACTAATGCTTAACAGTTTTCAGAACTTGGTTTCGTCAGACACTGCTCCAAACCCATCACATAGACCAGATGGTACAACAGTCAGGAGGGCTCCACAAGGGACCTTGCAAAATCCCTCCGTGAAGATAAAGTAACTGAGGCTCAGAAAAGTAAAGCAACATGCTGGAGGCCAGACATGTGGTAGACTGACTTTGTGAGCCCAGGTAGTTTTACTCATGGTTTTGAAGGTCCAAAAGCCTGGTGCCAAAAAAAAAAAAAAAAAAAAAAGAAAGAAAGAAAAAGAAAAAGAAAAGAAAAGAAAGAAAAATAATTTGCCTGAGGTTAAATTGAGAAGTAACAGACTAATTTCTTTGGTAGGGTATTAGGAGCACAGCACGAAGGTCCTTGTGCCCACAGATATCCAGGGAAACCAGGAATGTTAAGCATGCAGGATTGTCTTTCCAATGGGAAAAAAATGTAAAAAACCTGTTCTTCCATCCAGAAAGCTTGGAACAGGATGTGATTAATAGCCTAGTGATCTGCCTTATCTGTTGGGCCAAGCCATATCAAGCTCCCACAACCAGGACCAGAGATACTAGTCTAAATGACCCTTAAATTATCCGTATAGCCAGAGGCTCCCACAAGCTCCTACAATCTCCCACAAAGCTCCCACAATCAGAACCAGAGGTGGATAATAGCCCAAATGACCTCTGTGCTATCTGTATGACCAAGACCAGATCAGAGCCTTCCCTAGGCCCTTAAGCTAGTACAGGTAGCTTATCTCCAGAATCCATCTTCTTGGAGGAAACGGCATGTACCCTGAGTTGAGTTGCTATGTAATTATGCTTCCTCGTGCACCAGAGGTTGTATTACACCAGGAAACTTTTTTCCAAATTGTACTGTGTTTAAATTTGATGAGTTTTCATCTCTCCGTAGTTGCTTCCCTACCTGGATATCTGTGGAGCCCCCTCAGTGGAGGAGATTTAAAGGTCCTGCTATTGACTCTGTTGCATAGTTATTTGTAGTCACGCTTATGCAGGTCTACAATGAAAAAGAGCAAGTGGGGCACATTAGAAATGCAAAATGTGTAGTCTGAAGAGAAAAAGAGCACCAGGAAATTTAATGTTGGAGCAAGGCTTGTGCTAAAAGGAGATTAAGAAAAGCCAAATCTTCATTGGAACAAAGAGAAGGGTACCCTTGGGAAAAGATCCCAATCAGCTAAGCCTCAATTTGTAAAAGGAAAATGTCTAAGGATTTTTGTTTGTTTGTTTGTTTGTTAAAAACAACAAGCTGGTTTTGGTGCAGCACACTGGTAGAAGGCAGGAGAATCAAGAGTTCCAGGACAGCCTGAGCTACACACTTTAAGCCAGGCAGAGTGGCACATGCCCTTAATCCCAACACTTAGGAGGCAGAGGCAGCTATATCTCTGTGAGTTCAAGGCCAGCCTAGGTATACATAGTGAATTCCAGGGCAGCCAGGACTATGTAGAGAGATCTTGCCTCAAAACAAAACAAACAAGAGCAACAATAAATAATCAACAAAAGCTGGTAGAACTCTGATTCAAGGGGATCAGACTCCTTTCTAAGTGGGCAGCCAAACTTAGAAGTATTCTCTGTATGGTTCTGGCTTTAGAATCATGAATGATACGAGAACAATGGGGTTGTGAAATATTCCTCATCAGTTAAGGAGAGCCATTGAGGCTAGGTAATATGTGACAAAGCAGTCCTGGCATGAAGGCCCTGAGAGGCCATTGCTAGGAGCTGGGAAAGTGAAGCTTGATTTTGATGGAGACCACAAGACGTTAGAGGTACCAGAGCTATGGAATATTTGCCAAGGACAGCTGCATACAAAGGGAGGAGCCATCACAACTGAAAGACCTTACAGGCACCATCTAAGCCCTCTGACATCAGGTATAGAGATACAGGATTTGATGTTTGCCCTGCTGAGTTTCTGTCTCGCTTTGGTCCAATATTTCTTCATGATACCCAAATTCCTCCTTTTGTGAGCACTCAGCCCATGCTCCTTACCATAATAGACTCGAAACCCTCTGGAATCAAAACTTCAAGAAATCACCCGTGGCTTACATCTGAGGCTTCACTACCAAGCTTTGTGGAAGCATGGTGAAATAGTTATTCACCAAATTGGCTACCATTATTTGGAAGATTGTTTGGGAGATGTTTCCAAACTTTGAGTCACTCTCAAAAGCCAAGACCTTGGCAGTCAGGAAGAATGGAGATGATAACTTGAAGGCTAGTACAAGCTGCCCAGAAAATGATGACTGACGGGCAAATGTTGCATTTCCAGCTCCGTATTTGCTCTTGTTTTGTCTTAAGCTGATAATAGGATGTCCAGCTGCTCCC
Organism: Peromyscus nudipes; assembly: GCA_902168325.1. Lineage (NCBI taxonomy): Eukaryota > Metazoa > Chordata > Mammalia > Rodentia > Cricetidae > Peromyscus > Peromyscus nudipes. The sequence continues at coordinate 48,355 of CABHPH010130808.1, forward strand.
TTTCATTCATCTCAGGAGGCGTACACTAAAATCTTTTAGCACATCATGTCTTCTACTGCCTGCTCCTGAATTTCCTCCAACTTTTACTTTCTTTTGAAAATGTAATAAAAATATAATTACATCATTTCTCCCCCTTCTCTTTCCTCCAACCCCTCCCATGCCTCTTCCCAAGTCCCTCTCAAATTCATGCTCTCTTTCTTATTGTTATAGATGTGTATGGATGTGGATAAACACATAAATGCAAAAAAAGAGCCTGGTGCTAGCAGTAGATGCTACTGAGGACTCAAAATGGATAGCATTACATGTCAGGAGCACGTACAAAACATACAAAATAATCTGTATGCAAGAGATCTTGGAAGGGAAAGCAGTCTCACCATTTTTTTTTTATTTTTTTGAAAATTTAACTTCTTAATTCTTTGGGAGTTTCACACCTGCACCCCAATTCCACTCACCTCCCAGTCCCCCAATATCCTCCCTTTGTCCCTGCAGCACCCCACACACAAAAGAAAATCTAAAAAATTAAACCAAAACAAAACAAAGCAAGCAAGCAAGCAAACAAACAAAAAAAACAGGAACAAAACAAAAATAAAAACAAAACAAAAAAACCTCTTTGCTTCTCCATCTTTCCTGCCTCTCCAACACCTCTTCATTTGTCCTGGTGGCCTTGGGAGCCTCCGTGTGTCACACAGTATGTACCCTTTGTCCTATCAGCTTTACTAGCAATTGTTCATTGCCATGAGTCCCTGGTCTGGCTCAAGGCCTCTGGTTTCTGGTACACCATCACCCCTGGATCCTCACCATCAAGCTCCTGGGATATCCCATAGCTTAGAGATCCTGTGGGCATTGTTCCACAGGACCAGTGCCTTCCCAAGCTCCAGCAGATCCTAGATGGTGTAGATATTAGTGTGGGCCAACCCAAGGCCCATCTGTGGGCCTGGGTGGTAGCTGGTCAGTCCAGGCCACCAGGGCCATCTGCCTAAGGTGAGGGGGCAGAGCAAGCTCCCCTACATCCATGCCATCAGGGTCAATTCACCCTTGGTTGTGGTTAGGGGTGGGACCATCTCTCCTGAGTGCAGGGGCTAGCTCTTCTGTCAGGGTTGGGGCCAGCTCTCTTGCTGCAGTGTCCAGCAAAAGGCAAATCCAGCTTTCCCTGGGCCATCAAAGGGTGGGGCCACTCAGCATGGCCTTCTGATTTCATCTTGTATGGTTCCTATGGCCCCCTGAGGTGAGATGGGCCACAGATATCAACACAGACCACAGCTGCAGCTGGACCACTGACTCAGACATGGTCCTGGGCAGCAGCTTGGGCCCAAATGACATCCTGGCTCTGGGTGGAAGCACTGGCCCCTCAGGTTGGGATGGTTCTGGTGGCAGCATGGCCCTAGGACACCACCAAGGCCTCAGGTTGCAGCTCCCACCCTGGACTTCTAGGTGACCTTTGGTGGCAATACAGACCTTGGACTCCAGCACAGACCCTAGCTTCGTTAGGACTATGGACCCAGACATAGTCCTCAACAGCAGCCAGGTCTGGATGTCACCATTGCCCCAGGTGGCAGTGTGGACCTCTCAGATCAGGCCCCGGTGGTAGTGTGGCCCTCAGACACCAATATGGCCACAGACCTCAGGCGTTTTGCACAGCCTATGATAGTAACAGGAGCCTCGGACATCAACACAGACCATGGCCGCAGTAGGGCCATGCACAATTTTTTTTTTTAATTTTTGGTCTTTTGAGACAGGGTTTCTCCATGTAGCTCCGGCTGTCCTGGAACTAGCTGTGTAGACCAGGCTGGCCTCAAACTCACAGAGATCTGGCTGGCTCTTCCTTCAGAGTGCTGGGATTAAAGGCGTGCAGCACCACCACCTGGCCGCAATTTCTTAAAACTTATTTTTTCATGGGAACTAATCCCTTCCTGAGACCAGCATCAATACCTTCAGGAGGCTGGTCCTGATCCAATCACCTCCTATTAAGTGATACCCTAAACCAAATAGTCCTACTACCTCTAAATCAATGACATTAGGCACCAACTTTTTGAGGCAAGATTTTGGAGAGCAACTGTGACGGCTATTCTTGGTTATCAACTTGTCTACATCTGGAATGAACTACAATCTAGAAATGAAGGTCACACCTGGGAGAGAGATTTTTACTTGGTTTGAAGTGGGTGAATTCATTTCTAGTCCACACCTTTGAGGTAGGGAGACACACATTTGATTTTGAGATACACCTTTAACCTGGGCCTCACCTTCTTCTGGAAGCCAATATAAGGACAAGGCAAGAAGGAAGCTCTTGCTCTTCTCCTGCTTGCCCTTACCTTGCAGCACATCCATTCCTTCACTGGCGTTGAAGCCTACTTCTTCAGATCACCTGAGACACCCAGCCTCGTGGACTGAGCAACTACTGGATTCTTGGACTTTCTGTTCATAGCCAACCATTGTTCGGTGTTGAAGGAAACATTTTAAATAGCACTTCCCCTCATGTCCTGCTCTTGTAAGGGAGCAGTCTCAAGAACTAGACCCCTGGAATGAGTGAGCCTTCCCCATGTGTAAACACTGCCCCCTGGTGGCATGGAACTCTAGGGTTGCCTGGGGATTCATATTTGCAAACAGGCTGCATTTGCTTTCCAAATGGGTCATATAGGTGATGTACACCACACAAGGTGTATTTCCATTTACAGAAATAACTGAGAAATACCTTTAATCCCACCACTCGGGAGGCAGAGACAAGCAGCTCTGAGGCCAGCTTCATCTACAGAGCGAGTTCCAAGACAGCCAAGGCTACACAGAGAAACTGTCTCAGAAAACAAAAGAATTATCGCTGCTTGATGATCTATCTTAATAATATGTAATGCAGATCTAGTGTTGACAATTGCTCTAAGTGTTTGCTGATGGCTGAAGAACAAACCCCGCCTCAAATCCAGCACAGTCACCGTCACCAATCCTTACCAAGGATATATTCTTGCAGAAGACAAGTCACAAATAAACAAGATATTTGGCAATTAAGCCATAAAATAGGAAATGAAAGATGCCATGAACAAATAAATCTTGGATCTAGCATGAGGACACTGAAAACTTGAAGGTACCCTGTTACTTCCCATTGTACCTTTTCACCTACTAACTGCGATGTGGTCTTGAGGTAAATATTTGTCTTTGCAGGCTCCCTAAGAGTAAATCCGGTTGCTGGCATGACAGAACCTGCCGGTGACCATGAAAAAGAAGGAACTTAACCAAATGGCAGTGTTGCTTCTTTGCCACAACCAGGAGCCAGTGTTAGCACCTTTGTTTTAAGGCCCTTTCCTAATGTGGGCTAATAGCTAGGCATGGAGATGCAGACTTGTATCAAAGTCACTCAGGGAAACAGACTGTTCTCAAAAGGGAAAGTAACGGAAAAAAAGAAGGCAAAGATTTTGTTCAATGATGGAGTATTTGTCTAGTATACACATGACCCTGGGTTTTGATTCATGGTCCAAAAAGAATGGCTTACTAGGATTATTTTCTATTTTAGGGGGACAAGTTCTATATGGTTCATGCTGGTCTCAAATTCTCAAGCCTACTGTTTTGTAAGTGTTGGGATAATACGTGTGTGCTTCCATGCCTGGCCTTATATAGTATCTCGATAGAATTTACCTGAGAATGTCAAAAGAGCGTTTCAAAGTTTCCATTAAAACATTTGCCTGCACATACAAGGCACGATGTGAGCCGGGGATATAGTCCGCTGGTACAGCATTTACCTAGCACGTGTAAAGCCCTGGCTGCCCTCTCCACCACTTCATAAATCTGGCCTGGTGGCACGTGTTTATAATCTCAGCACTGGACAGGTGAAGGGAAAGAGGACCAGAAGTTGAAAGTCACCCTCGGCCACATGGGGAGCTTGAGGCTAGCCTTGACTCAAGGTGATGCTGTCTCAAATAAAAAAAAATTAAATGTGAAATGAGACAAAAGAGAAAGCTGAGGAGAACCACGGAACAAAGAATAGGAATGTTTTTGTAACACTTAATAATGTGGCACATTCCTCGGCAGTAACAATCAATGACATCATGAAATTTGCAGGTAAATGGATGGACTAGAAAAAAATCATCCTGAGATAACCCAGACCTAGAAAGACAAACATGGTAGGTACTCACTCATAAGTGGATATTAGATGTAAGGCAAAGGATAACCAGGCTACAATCCACAGCCCCAGAGATGCTAGGTAACAAGGAGGACCCTAAGAGGGACGCATGGATCGCCCTGGGAAGGGGAAACAGATGAGATCTCTTGGGTAAACTGGAGGCAGGGGTGGGGAGAGGGGGAGAAGAGGGGATGGGTATGTGAGGGATCCAGTTGGTCAAGTTGGGGGTGGACAGAGAGAGAGAGAGTAACAAAAAATATATCTTGATAGAGGGGGCCATTTCGGGGCATAGGGAGAAACTTGGTGCCAGGGAAACTCCCAGGAATCCACAAGGATGACCCAGCTAAGACTCCTAGCCACAGTGGAGAGGGTGCCTGAACTGTCCTTGTCCTGTAATCAGATTGGTGACGACCCTAATTGTCATCATAGACCCTTCATCCAGTAACTATGGAAGCAGATGCAGAGATCCACAGCCAAGCACTGGGCTGAGCTCCTGGAGTCCAGCTGAAGAGAGGGAGGAGGGACTATAGGAGCAAAAGAGGTCAAGATCATGATGGTGAAACCCAGAGACAGCTGACCCGAGCTCATGGGAGCTCAGAATCTAGACCAACAGCTAGAGAGCCTGCATGAGACTGACCTAGGCCGTCTGCATGTGGGTGACAGTTGTATAGCTTGGTCTGTTTGTGGGACCCCTAGCAGTGGGACCAGGTGCATGAGCTGGCTTTTTGGAACCTATGCAGGGATGCCTTGCCCAGTCTTCATTCAGCGGGAGGAGCTTGGTTCTGTCTCAAGTTCATGTGCCATGCTATGTTGACTCCCATGGGAGGCCTTCCCCTTTCTGAACAGAGGAGTGGATGGGAGGATAGAAGGGAGGTAGGGAGAGGGAACAGGAAGAGAGGAGGGAGGGGAAACTAAGTGGTTGGTATGTAAAATAAATGAAAAAAATTAATAATAAATGCATTCTTTTAACTTAAACAAAAAGTGGTGGCACAAGCCTTTAATCTCAGCACTCGGGAGGCAAAACCAGGTGGATCTCTGTGAGTTCGAGGCCAACCTGGGCTACAGAGTGAGTTCCAGGACAGCCAGGACTGTTACATAGAGAAACCCTCGAAAAACCAAAAAAAAAAAAAAAAGAAAGAAAGAAATGTTTTCTTATGATCTTTCCACTGGGCTCATAGAAATTGCTCTCCAAACAGAGAAAAGGTGAACACTTTCCACTATGGTCACGTTCACAACATCACCCACTTTAGGCTCATATCCAGGAGGAAGCTTCAGTGAATCCAAGGTGAAAAAGATGGCGTATTCTATCATTCCATGTCTTCCCTCCAGGAAAGTAATGTAGACCTGCAAATACATATGATAGAACAGTTTATGGAGAAATGTAGTCTGCACTCGTAGGCGCTAACCAGCAGATTGCTACTCCCTCCCATCCCTGGTACCCATCCTGTCTGGAACACTGACAGTTCCTGGGTGTTGTATAAGCCACCCCACCCCGAATCCCACCCTCACACCAATGAGAAGAATGTGCTCTGTGCCTCTGAACATTAGTCCAAGTGGCCATTAACCCTTCATAATCCAAGTTAAGAGGTCAGAAATAATTGACTGAGAAAGGATTAAAGTGGGTAAGATGACAATTATGTTCCCCACTCACCTGTCACATTCCAAGATTGTGTGTGTGTGTGTGTGTGTGTGTGTGTGTGTGTATGTGTGTGTGGTCAGGTGTTTGTGCATTTCATGGGTACCCACATACATGTGTGTGGGGTCATGAGTATGTGTGTGCATGCATGGAGAAGCCTGAGAGCAATCTTAGATAGTGCCCCTCACAAATTAGTGACCTTTGTGAGACAGAGTCTCTCACTGAGCCTGGTGCTTGCCAATTAGCTGAGACTGGCTGGCTAGCAAGCCCCATGGATCTTCCTCTGTCTCCACAGCCTTGGGATTCCAAGTGTATGCTGCCATGTCAGTTTTTTTTTATGTAGGTGTTTGGAATTGCACTTAGGTCCTCATGCTTGCACAGGATGAATTTCACTGACTGAGCTATCCCTCCGTCCCCTATACACATTGTTTCATCTGCTTCATTATTGAAACTCATGGTCAGTCTCCATTATCGCAACAATAGCTAGCTACTCCTGGCAAGCTCTGACCCCACAAGTTACTCCCTCCTCCCTTCATAACGAGTTTCAGTAGGATGATGGGTTTCTTCCAATCAGCTAAGAATATGCCTGATTAATGTTAAAAAAAATACTGTATAACTAGGAGCTTAATTTTATGTCTATCTTCTATATTATTTCCAAACCATTTCCTTTGGGAAGTGTTGCCATTTCTATAAGAAATTCTTGGTAAAGAAGACATGGTTTCCGGCACTCCTGAGAGATTTTCTGGCCACAAGACTCATCCCATAGACTCTCGGAAACTAAGGTCAAGTGTAACATGGAAACAGATCACCTCTTGCAAGTGCTTGACTTTGATGGGCTTTGCTGACAGTACATGGAGTTTTGAGGTCCACCGAAACTGGATATACTCGACTTCTAGCCAGTCACCTCTGTAAGGCGTAAAACCTAAGGGAGCAGAGGGAAAATGTGAATGGAATTCTTTCCTCTTTTGCAGCAGTTACTGTGACTTGCAATTCCCCCTGGTGGTTTGTATTCGATGTAAATTATCTCTTGCATACCTCTTAACAGATGCCTTTTATCAGTCTTCTGCCAGAAGGAAATTTATAATCCTCTAGGGTCAAAAGCTTAGACTTTAAGTCTCCCCTCCTTCATAGTCAAATGGGAAGTGTCAACTGCCCACAGAGTTAATTTCACACTTGTTCACGTTCCCGAGAGACAGGTAAGAGTACATGTCTCAACCTGCTACCTGTATTCAAAGTTTGTTAAAGAGACTTTGAAACCTCCGAGAAGGGACTTGCCATTTCAGAGCCTGGGCTCCCTTACCTGAGAAAGTCACAGTCCTTAGACTCACACCTGTAGTGGCAATTATGGATACATCTCCTAGAATGATGTCTACCATATGGTAACCACCGCATGAATGTTAATCATATTGATTCCTACTTAGGTATGTTAATTGTGTTAGGAAACAGTGTCAAGGTAAAAATCAATGTTTCTAAAAGTGTCTGAGTCAGCTGAAGAACTCTTAAATATGTGTTATATTTTCTAGTTATATAAAACATAAATATAATAGCAAGATGACTAGGAGTATAAATACAACATATAAAATATATATTATATGCAGAATACGCACACACACACACTATTTTATGGTTGTGAATATGTAGTTTTCCACAGGATTTTATGCTGAGTAAAAAGTCCCAGGATAATCAGAGAAACTTCCTTCTGCAGCAGATAGGAACAAATACAGAGAGCCACAGCCAGACATTACAGAGAGTAAGAGAGCTTGGCACACTCTGTCTAAGGGGATGTAGGGCACCAAGAAAACAAAATCCTCAACATCAGCACACATATTCATTCAGAGACTGAGGCAGCATGCACAGGGCCTGCATGGCTCCACACCTGACGGGGTCCCAGCACTGAGAGGGAAAGGGACACGTGCCCCCATCCTTAATTCAGAAGCATTCTCTGACTGATAATCACTTGCAAATGATATTTAATTTTCTCCAAGGGAGTCTCACTAGGGACACTAACTGCTCTTCAAGGTTGGATGCATGCCTAGCTATAGCTGGGCAACAGAAAACAAGCCCAGTAGCATCTTTGGAGGTTCCTTGTCTCATAATGTTGCACCAGGGCTTTCCCTGTCTTTTTAAACTTGTCTTATTTACACACACACACACACACACACACACACACACACACACACACACACTTACTTCTGTTTCTTTTACCTGATAGGTCCTTTGTGTATACATTATGGCTTCCAGTTTAGTAGTTTAATGGGATTCCTGAGTGTGGGAGCGAGTGGGTCTCTGCATCTGCATCTGTTCTTGGGCTCTTTGCCTTCTGTCTTGTTCTATTCTGATGTGTTAGTTATTGTTTTCTCTGATTTTATTCTATTCTATTCTAGTCGAATCCTTTAGAAGCCTGTTTGTTTTCTAATGAGACAAAAAGGGGTTGGATCCAGATAGGAGGGGAGGTGGGGGACAACTGGGAGTGGGGGGGACTGTAATAATGATATATTATGTGAGAAAAAAACTGTTTTCAATAAAAGTTAAAAAAAGAGGACCTGGAAAGATGGCTCAGTGCTTAAGAGCACTGGCTGCTCTTCCAGAGGACATGGGTTCAATTCCCAGCTCCTACACGGCAGCTCAAAACTGTCTGTAACACCAGTTCCAGGGGATCTAATACCCTCACATAGACATACATGCAGGTAAAACAGCAATGCACATGAAATAAAAATAAATTTAAAAAGTCCCAGGATAACAAGGTATCTACAGTAACTGGAAATCCCAAATCCTGCAGGTGAGAGTGTTGACTAGCCCACCCACTTAAGTTAACATGCACTACTGAATTAGTCGAACACTTGATTACTACATAACCAGAAATGTGGACTTGACAGAGCTTTCTCACTCATTTTTTCTCTCATCTGAATTCATTTCTTTGCTGTGTGTGGCTTTATGTATTACCTATTGGGATGACAGTTTCAAAACGTACGTGCCTCCAGGTCTAACCAAACCCACACTCTGCTCTCTGAGGGCCTGTGCAAACTCAACTGTGTAAAGCCCCACCCGTTGTTTCTCTTCTTCTCGCCCAACTTGCCACGAGTCTTCCTTCCACAGCTCAGACTGGTGGCTCCATCCTTACTCTGGCTCAAGTGAAAACCTGCAGTCACAGGCGGCAAAGAGGACCAATGCGAGACTCCACAGTAGACCTCAGCTTTCTGGTCTCCCACAGGCAACTATTGAACAGACAGCCAGTAGCAGAACCAGCTGTGAAGTGAAAGCGTGTGGGAGTTCATGTAAAAAGCTGCAGCAGCGCAGCAGCAGGAAAAAACAAACAAACAAAAAAACTTGTGCCCAAAGTAGAAATTATAGCATCATTTTGCCTAATCCCACCCTCCAAGCAGACACTCCTCAGTGTGCAGAGGGAATTCTCTTAGTCCTAGGTTCCCCTCTAAAGGAAAGGATAGAAGAGTGATTATTAGTATCCCTAGCTATTGGGAAACCCTGCCTAAATGACTGCTTCTGTTTCACCCTGTAGGATTCTGGGAAAAGACCAGCTTCGGTGCTGGAAAAGGATTGGGAACAAAGAGAGCGGGTGGGACCATCAGCCCCTGCCACATAGCAGGAGCTACTGTGTTCCCATTGGCAAGCTCTGCACAGGGCTCCAGAAGCCCCCTCTGACAAGGACCAGACATCCCCGAGACAATCGCCAAGTCTAGAAACTTCCAGCCATAAGGTAAGTACTGGAGCAAATTAGAAGCCTGGCGACTATTGTTAACAGTAATGGTTTAAATTGACTGAAGACATGGATCTCACGTGTTCCCACCACACACAAAATAACTAACTACATGAGGCTGAGGCTATGTAGACAGCTGGAGTCTGTTAATTATTTCACGATGTATGTATAGCTCCAAATGCCACATGGAAATGCTAAGTACTTACAATTGTCAAGAAAACCTCAGTAAAGCTATAAGGAGACACATTTAAAAGCTCTAGAGTTACCCGTGATTCCTCCTTTACACAAAGCTCCAAATCTATCCAATATTTATTACTAACTTCAAAATATGTCCAGCATCAAGAGTCCTCAAGGGCCTCCACCACCTTTGGCCAGGACCGTCACATCATTTCCTGACTCTACCTTTGTCAAATACAATGCATCATCCACAAAGAAGAGAGTCAACATTTCCCAACAGCATTTACACCCACAGTAGGAAAACTTGCAAGTTGCCTGGTTGGGGCTATGCTACTTCTGCCGCTTCTTTTATTCCAGCTACGTGTCTACTGCACTAGAGTGAAAACACACAAACCATACTTCTGGATATAAACAAAATCTAGAAAATCTGCTAATTACAAATCGAATTCAACAGGAGACACACAGTACACACAGAAAACTCTAAGCCCATTCCCTCGTCTTATTTTGAAGCATTTTCACCATTTAAAGGTGTTTTTCATTGTGTGTTTAATAGGGCTGACATGCTACCATCCAGGTGGGAAAGTCAGAGGTCTGTAGAGTGTTTCTCTCCTTCCACATTTATATGGGTCCCGGGGATGTAACTCAAGTCATCGGGCTTGTGAAGTCAAGCACATCATAGCCCACTACAGCATCTTACCTATCCTCACTGTAAGTCTATTTGAGAATGGTCTCTCCATTCAAATATATCAAATACAGCATCTTTTATTATAGGAAATTATATCCATGAATGACAGAATGGTTGACTCTGAGAGACTGAGCAGACGTTATTGACGACATTTGACTGATGGGTACTTAATGAACGATAGCATGAATTTTACAAATACTGCTCTCTCATCTCTGTATTGCACCTTCCCTTCCAAAGTCCAGCTCAGATAGTAAAGAGCCACTGAATGGCACCAAAGGTAGAAACAATTCCAGTGCTGAAATATTACCAAAATATTAAGCATTGTGTCCTTTGACATATAAACCATACCTTCAATCACACGGCTGATAGAGAAAGAAATTCTGTTTTCAACATACACCATGTTTTTCTTTACACAGGTAACATGACCAACTAAAGATCTGGATTCATGGTATGATAGACTGGTGGTCGCAGATTTATCAGGGACAACATCCACCTATAGCACAAGGAAACAAGCACTTAAAATAGGACCAAAAAAGTAAACTCATGTCTTTAAAACAGTGGTTCTCCACCTTTCTAACGCTGTGACCCTTTAATACAGTTTCTCATGTTATGGTGACCCCCCAACCATAAAATTATTTTCATCGCTACTTCATAACTGTAACTTTGCTACTGTTATGAATCGTAATATAAATATCTGATATGTACCCCCAAAGGGGTTGAGAATCATTGGCTTAAAACGTTGTTCAAGAAATGCTTCAAACCAGGTGTTTTTCTTCTTGTTCAATGAAATCCTGAGGTCCCAGTTACTAGGAGGCTGAGGCTGGAGGATCACTTGAACTCAGTTAGTTCAAGGGTAGCTTCGACAACAGAGCAAGAGTTTGTCTTGCCTTTAATCCCAGCACTCGGAAGGCAGAGCCAGGTGGATCTTTATGAGTTCCAGGCCAGCCTGGTCTACAGAACAAGATCCAGGACAGGCACCAAAACTACGCAGAGAAACCTTGTCTCGAAAAGAAAAATTGTCTTAAAAGAAAAAAAAACATTTAAACATGTATCCTGTGGGAGAATGAGCATGATGCATCACACTGCAAGATCCTACTTATGCATGACATGATGGTTTACAAAGCACTGTGGTTCAAGCACTGACAAAATTCATTTCAAGATTTCACTGGCCACCCAACTTTCTAAACTGCCATCCAGCTTAGTGGCGAGGCAAAGGCCGTAGCAGCAGGTCTCCATCCACCTTGGAGAGCAGCCCACAATAAAATCACAAAGATCTGCCCTGTGTCTCTCCGTACTCTGAGGATCTCTCATTCAGGCTGTGTGACTGTGAGGTGCTGTCTCCAGCTGCATGCTGGGACTCTTCCTTACACTTTTTACCCTAGGCACATGCCTATAATCCCAGCACTCTGGAGGCAGAGGTCAGAAAATCATGAGCTCAAAGCTAGGAAGTGAATTTCAGGTGTGCCTGAGCTACAATGCGAGACCCTGCCTTTCTTGCATTTTTTTTTATACAGAGATCACTACAACTATTAGAAAAGAGGCTAAGGCTAGATGTGGTGGTATGTGGCTTTAATCCCAGCACTTGGGGAGGCGGGAGGATCTCTGTTAGTTCATCGTCTCAAAATACAAAAGAAAAGTGGGGGGGGACCTAAAATTTCAAGGGTGAAGAACTTCAAAACCCTGTAGATACACTATAGAGCACACATTTAAATGGTTGAATTAAAAATAGACACAATACTGAAATGCATTGAGAAAAGAAAGTATCATGCAGTATCAAATTCATGCAGATCTTACTTTAGTAGCTTTCAATCCACCGGTGTTTCGAAATTCTACATGGGCAGTAACTGTTTGCTGAACTCTCAGAGGCACATGACCAGTCACGACCTCAGCGTTAAAGGATATAAGTGATTCAATCCAGCCATAATTACCAGAATAACTTGTCACAACACCCTGCACAGATTTGAAGTTGCCCTCACCTATAAGAGAGGCGAACAACAGGTTCTGTTTAGTAATCTGAAAAGCCAGTAACACTTGCAGCAAACAAGTCTTACTAGAGAAACACATGGTAGACAATTATCTCCTAGAAACAGAATGGCTCTGATTTTTGAACCACAAGATAGACAGTTGGGCATAATGGTGATCTGTGTGGGATTCTGGAGGCAAAGTAAACAAGTTCAAATCCTGCTTGTGCCCTTCTTTTCTATAAAGCACAGTCCCCTCGAAACCACACACAGTGGAAGGCCATGGTCAAGAGCATGAAGCTGGGATCCAGATTGCTTAGGTTATAAGCGCTCCTGGGAAGCTAGATCTCTCTGTACTTCAAGGATCTCTTATTCAGGCTGTGTGACTGTGAGGTGCTGTGTCAGATTACAGATTAACTGTTTAGCACATTTTAAACCTTCCTGAGCATCTTATAGCTGCTAAAACAAGGGTGCTCACAGTATCTGCTTCTTTCCACTGCGCACACTAACTGATGCATACATGTCCACTCCTTGGAAATGTGCATGCCTTGCACAGGTTAAATGATATTATTTTGTCTGTGTATGGAGGGTCCCTAAGGGACAACTGCTACTGACCAAAGAGGAGGTTGTTCTCATCACCCTCCATGCCCTCTGTGAGGGACAATGTCCCCAGAATGGCCATTCCGGATGGCAACAACAGTCTCTCCCAGCCATTCCGGTCTCCTTAAACTCCAATGCTTTTTAAGTAGTGGATAAGGAGATAAAAAGGAATACCTTGATGGTGAGCCCACTCCTTTTCATGGGAGTCTATTTTCCTCCTCCTGAAGAAGGCAAAAATCTGACTCATAATCCTGAGCTTGGAGCAGGTCAGCTTAGGTCTGCAGGTCCTCAAGAGGCAGGTGAGTTTCCTTGTGAAATGGAGCCTGATAGCAAGCTTGTGACTAGCGTGTAGAGTGAGTCCTCTTTAAGCTCTAGGAACTGAAAGTTTTTAATGGTGAGGCTATGAAGCCACACTCCTATGGCTAATAAAATATGCTAGATAGGGAAAGATGGCTCTTCCCACCCATTGTGTGCTACCCAGTAGGAAAGACTCACTCAGTAAAACACTTGGGAGCTGATGCCCTAAGGGTGCTCAGCGTGGTGAGGGTGGGGAGAGGAGAGTGGGTTTCTTTTGTGTTTCCCTAAGAAGTCCAAAGATTTGACTTGGGAAGTGTGACAAAACAAACAAAGAAACCCAAAATAATAATAATAAAAAAAAATCCTCAGTCTGTAAAAATAAAAATTCCATCCTGATGCCCAGTCTAAGGACTGGGCACACAGTGAGTGATCACTATTCTTCATCAAGGTTCCTGGAGTGTGCCACATTTTTGAGACATTCAATAGCTCCATGTATTTGTGATGGAATACCATTAATGTGCATGTGGAGTGGGGGGAATAACACCCCAGAATCCTTTCTTGTCACTGCCACAACCTACATGTTGTGTCCTGGCTTTAGCTAGGCATCTATTTGAAGGTACAGTATCCCAGGTAGAAGGAATAGCCTGTGGAGAGAGAGCACCTCAAAAGTGTGCCTGCTGTGTTCGAGCAAAGGCTAAGTGGGGCAACAGTGTAAATATGGAGACAGAAATTTTAAGAGGTCAGGTTGATTTAGGATCTCAAAGGGCACCGTAAGTTTTTGGTTTTTCCTATGCATGCTGGATGAAGTCCCTGAATAGTTTGGACACCTAGAAGGATTGCTCTAGCTACTACATTCTTTAATGATCTTCATGAAAATCTCCCTTTTGTGATGAGATTAGGAAAGGCCCTATCTCAGACATAGAATAACATTCTGGATGTGGGTAGGATTTTATATTATTCTATATGTAATAGATAAAGGACTATGCTATTAGATCTTAAGACGAGATAGATAGTATATTACACTTAAAGGGGGATTCAGTTGCTATATATGATCTAGGTAAATACTGCTTTATGCTAGGTGTACTTACAATGTAAATTTAAAAGGTCAAAATAATTTAAAGAGCTGACCTGTGTGTGAAGACACTTTTATATGGCTCCTGGACTCTGTTCTGTATGAATTATACATATATTTTGTAATGCTGAGATGGGCTAGTCTGTCGTTTTTGCTACCGTTCGTACTAGATAATATAACTCATTATAATGTTATAGACTGGATGTTTTAAATATAAATGTATATAGGTATTTGACACATTATAAAGTTATCAAAATAGAACTAATATTGTTCACCAAAAGGTGATATTAGAGAGAGGAGTTGTGACCATGCCCTTGGTAGTGCAACCATCCTGGCGGGAATAAAGATGTTCACAAGAGACACTTGTACCACTCTTCGGCTAGGCGGCTATTGAAATAATGGACCCTGAGAAATTGAAATCTCCTCAGGAGTCTCATGCTGATAGAAGGACAAAGGACTGACCCATGGCGTCAGTCATAGAGGGAGTTTGTCTCCTGGAAAGAGATTTCACATCCTTCTGACAACTTGCTAGGCCACCTTGCAGGAAACAAAGACAAATTATGGTGAGTGGGACAAAACCTTGCCCAGGGCTGTTTAGTTATGTATGACTGCAGCCCTCTGCTTAAACCTGAACCTTGTGTCAAGACCTAGGAAATGGCCTGGGTGTTGGGAGAGAAGATGGTCGCTAGACTTCTTTGGTCTTCTCAGTGTGGCAGCACACAATAAATTCTTTCCATCTGTTTTCCTTTCCGGAGTTTGTTTATTTAGATAATTAGCCTACTGGGGATGGGTGGCCAAACCTAAGCTGTTTGATCTGAAAGTGTCCCAGCCTCTAATCCTAATAAAGGCAGTCATGGCAAGAAAGGACCTATTTTAAAGAGAGGCACCTTGTCCTCCCTTCAGTTAGCAGCCTATTGAAACAGTGGACTGCAAAGAGTGGAAATGTGTTCATGCATATGTGGTGGATTTTCCTTCGTCTTCCCTGTAAAATTGTAACACCACCACATAAAAGAGAGACTCGGTATGAGTCTTTCTCCCCACCCCACCCTCCAGTTTTGCCAAACTATAAACCATCATTTTCCTTTAGCAATTTGTTTGCTACTTTTTTTAATTCATGAAAGCCATGAGGTACCAGGATGGGAGAAACACCTGTGCCCTCACATTCCTCCACAATGTCCATGTGGATAATACACACACACACACACACACACACACACTGCTGTTATTTTTAAAAATTGACTCCTTACTTGGAGTCCCAGCAAGTAATAAAAAGCAAGATGCTGCCTGCTGTCTCTGACCTTAGTCTTCATTTCTCACCGCGCCCCTCAACTGTTTACCTTTTCCTGTAACTGCAAACTCACTGAAGGCAGACACCCAGGACACCTAATTTAACTCTTTCAGCTTCCTCTTCCCCTAAAGGCACAGAGACAAGTCATTGTCCTAAGCCTAAAGTCACCTTCAAGTCCAGAGCAAAGCCACAGCCTGGAGGCCACCCGAGAACAATCACCTGTGATGGAGAGGCTCCACCTAGGAGCAGATCATCTGGCAGCTAACAGAGTGATGCCATCTAGTTAAATAGTGAATTAACAATTTCAGGAGGCAAACAATTTATTGAGGCTGAAAGAAAGAGAAAGAGAGAGGAGAAAGAAAAAAGGAAGGAAGGAAGCAAGGAAGGAAGGAAGCAAGGAAGGAAGGAAGGAAGCAAGGAAGGAAGGAAGGGAAAAAGAGGGAGAGAGGAAGGAAGGAAGAAAAGAAGGAAGGAAGGAAAAGAAAGTAATGCTGCCTTGTTGCATGCTTAGCATAATCACATAACTGGCAGAGGAGCCCCTAAGGAGCTCCTTGTCTGTTCCTAGTAGCCCAGCCACGGATAGAGTTCCCCCCATGTGAGTCAGATGTCTTTTGCATATGTTAATGGCCTTTCTGACTGATTGTAAGAACAAAATTGTGTCTCTGAAGCATGCATCACAAGAGTAGGCAGTCCACACAACAAATTAAAGCAGGCTCACAAAAAAAAAATGTTCCTGCCTGGTACCTGTGGTGTTAAGAAAAGGATGTCAGATCCCCTCAAATTTGAATTATGGATGGTTATGAGCCGCCATGGGTGCTGGGAACTGAGCTGAGTAAGTGCTTTTAACTGCCAAGCCTTCGCTCCAGCACCCATGTATGGTTTATTAACCTTTGTCATGAATCAGGCTGTAGGTATTTACTTCTGGATTTCTCTGTCATTGTCATTGTTCTGCATACCTGTTTCTATGCCAATACTATGTGATTTTGTTTCTATGACTCTATAATGTAGTTTGAAATTAGCTAATATGATATTGCATTGCTATTGTTTTTTCAAGGTTGCTCAAGGGTCTTTTGTTCTTCCTTATGATGTTTTAAAATTGTTTTATGAGACAAAGAGGTGAGTGACTCTTGTCCCAGCTGGAGAGTCCTGTCTCTAGGACCTAGGTCCTGAGGCACAAACGTGCACCCCCCCCACCCATTTGTTGCCCCAGTTGCCAGCCGGTAGGGAAGACTCCAGCAGGCAGACTTCCCTACCAACACCCCCAGGGGTCCCTGCAATATACAAGACCCTACTCCCTCCCCCAAACCCACCTATCCACCTGCGACCTCAGTGGCGCCCTAAGACACAGAATCCACCAGTTCTGATTGGAGCAAGAGCAGCTCCCTGAGACAAAGAATCCTCCAGCTCCCATTGGACCAAGAGCTCTGATTGGACCAAGAATGGCCCCCTGAAACACAGATACTTCTTGCACCAATTGGAGGAAGAGATGGGTAGACACCAGTGCAAAAATACATGCAACAATAAAGAGCAATATGGCACCACCAGAGCCTAGCAGTTCTACAACAGCAAGACCTGAACATCATAACAGAAGAAGCAGAAGAAAACGACCTTAAAACTAACTTTATGAAGATGATAGAGGTTTTTAAAAAGGAAATGAAAAATTCCCTTAAAGAAATTGAGGAAAAGACAAACAAAAAATTGGAAGAAATCAATAAATGCCTTAAAGAAAACCAAGAAAAAGCAATCAAACAGGTGAAGGAAACAGTCCAAGACCTGAAAACTGAAATAGAAGCAATGAAGAAGACACAAACTGAGGGAATGCTGGAAATGGAAAATCTGAGTAAAGGAACTGGAACCACAGATGCAAGCATAACCAACAGAATACAAGAGATGGAAGAGAGAATCTCTGGCATGGAGGATACAATAGAGGAAATAGTTTCATCAGTCAAAGAAAATACCAAAGCCAAAAAAGTCATAACACAAAACATCCAGGAAATCTGGGATACCACAAAAAGGCCAAACCTAAGAATAATAAGGATAGAAGAAGGAGAAGAATACCAACCAAAGGCACAGAGAATATATTCAACAAAATCATAGAAGAAAACTTTCCCAACCTATAGAAGGAAATGCCTATGAAGATACAAGAAGCTTACAGAACATCAAATAGACTGGACCCAAAAAAAAGTCCCCTTGCAAAGAGATACCATGATAAATGAAGACATCATGGGAATAGGAAGAGGCAGGGTATGAGGTGCTGGGGAAGTTCCCAGGAATCCACAAGGATGACCCCACCTTGGACTAGTGACAATGATTGAGAGGGGACCTGGACTGGTCTACTCCAGTGACTAGAGTAGAAAATAACCTAACTGTCATCATAGAGCCTTCACCCAGTAACTGATGGAAGCCGATGCAGAGATACATGGCCGAGCGCGCCAGGTCAAGCTCCAGGAATCCAATCAATGAGAGAGAGGAGGGATTCTGTGGGGAGGGTAGGTCGAGATCATGATGGGAAAACGTGCAGAGATGACCAGCCACACTAGTGGAAACCCATTAACTGTAGACTAATAGCTGTAGAACCTCCATAGGACTGGACTAGACCCTCTGGATAAGGGAAACAGTAGTTTAGCTTGAACTGTTTCCCCACCCACCCACCCAGCAGGGGAATTGGGATCCGTCCCTGGTGCGGGCTTTTTGGAGCCCAGTGCCTAGGGTGTGACATCTTGTGCTGCCTTGGTGCAGCGGGGAGGGGCTTGGACCCGTCTCAGCTGAGTGTGCCAGGCTCTGCTGACCCCCCATGGGAGACCTTAACTTGGGAAATGTGGCGATGGGAGGGGTTTGCGGGGGAATGCTGGGAAGCAGGAAGAGGGAAGGGGGGATCTGTGGTTGGTAAGTGAATAGAAAATTTCTTAATAATAAAAAAGGGGGGAAAAGTCCCCTTGCCACATAATAATCAAACCACTAAACATACAGAATAAAGAAAGAATATTAAGAGCTGCAAAGGAAAAAGGCCAAGTGACTTATAAAGGCAGTCCCATCAGAATAACACCTGACTTTTCAATGCAGACTCTGAAACCAGAAGGTCCTGGAAAGATGTTATGCAGACACTAAGAGACCATGGATGCCAGCCCAGCAAAACTTTCCCAGCAAAACTATACCCAGCAAAATTTTCAGTCACCGTAGACGGAGTACACAAGATATTCCAAGACAAAACCAGATTTAAACAAATCTAGTCCCACAGAAAGCACTAGAAGGAAAACTCCAACCCCAGGAAGTTAGGTGCACCCACGAAAACAGAGGCAATAGACAATCCCACAGCAGCAAATCCCAAAAAAGGGAAACACACACACACACTACCACCAAAAAAGTAACAGGAATTAATAATAACTGGTCATTAATATCCCTTAGTATCAATAGTCTCAATTCACCTATAAAACGATACAGGCTAACAGAATGGGTATGAAAACAGGATCCAAGCCGGGCAGTGGTGGTGCATGCCTTTAATCCCAGCACTCGGGAGGCAGAGCCAGGCGGATCTCTGTGAGTTCGAGGCCAGCCTGGGCTACCAAGTGAGCTCCAGGAGAGGTGCAAAGCTACACAGAGAAACCCTGTCTCGAAAAACAAAAAACAAAAACAAACAAACAAAAAAAAAAACAGGATCCATTCTTCTGCTGCATACAAGAAACACACGTGAACTTCAAAGACAGACACTACCTCAGAGTGAAAGCCTGGGAAAAGTCTTTCCAAACAAATGAACTTAAGAAGCAAGCTGGTGTAGCTATCCTAATATCTAACAAAATAGACTTCAAACTAAAATCAATCAAAAGAGATCAAGAAGGGCATTACATACTCATCACAGGAAAGATCCACCAAGATGAAGTTTCAATTCTGAACATTTATGCCCCAAATACAAGGGCACCCACATATGTAAAAGAAACATTACTAAAGCTTAAACCACTTATAAAACCCCACACATTAATAGTGGGAGACTTCAACACCCCACTTTCACCACTGGACAGATCTCCCAAATCGAAACTTAACAGAGAAATAAAGGACTTAACTGATGTCATTACTCAAATGGACTTAATCGATATCTACAGAACATTCCACCCTAACAAAAAAGAATATAGCTTCTTCTCAGCACCCCATGGAACCTTCTTTAAAATTGACCACAAACTCATCTATCTCCCTGGCCCAACACCCTTTAAAAATTTATATTTGCTGGGTGGAAGTTTCAGGGACAAGCAAAGTTTCACATTCACCTTCCTCTAATAGGATGGGACTGGTTTGGAATCTTTATGATAACGTTACGTTCACTAGAAGAGTTGATGGTTTCCAAATTAGCAAACATACTCATAGGATAGTTTCACTTTTAAGCTTTTTACTGTGCAGGCCATTGGAAAACACTGGAGTCTCTGAAAAGGACAACTGGGAAAGAGTCACAGCTTTTGGTTGTAAACTCAGAGGCTGACCACAGTGAATTCTTCTAAAAAATATTCTTCCAAATGTTACAGTGACAATACAAAAATCACATAAAATAATGAAATCATTATCCTGTTGACATAGTCTGAGAATAGATTTAACATGAAAGATGTAAAGCTTGTGCTCTAAAAGTACATTGTGTATAAATTATGTTATAAATATACAATAAGTATAAAGAGATTAAACACCTAAACCTAGGGAGGCAGAGGCAGGTGGATCTCTGTGAGTTCAAGGCCATCCTGGTCTACAGAGTGAGTTCCAGGACAGAGAAACCTTGTCTCGGAAAACCAATTTTAAAAAAAAGAAAGAAAGAAAGAAAGAAAGAAAGAAAGAAAGAAAGAAAGAAA
>CABHPH010130809.1:0-12343 GCA_902168325.1 Peromyscus nudipes
GTTTCTCTGTGTAGCTTTGAAGCCTGTTCTGGAACTTGCTATGTAGACCAGGGTGGTCTCAAACTCACATATCCACCTGCCTCTGCATCCTGAGTGCTGGAATTTTTTTTTTTTTTGAGACAGTCCTACATAGCACCAGGCTGGCCTCAAATTCACAGAGATCCACTGACCTCTGAAGTGCTGGGGTTTACCATGCTTGGAACAAAAAAAAAAAAAAAAAAAAAAAAAAAAAGAAATTAAGAAAAGAAATGTACTCCACCCCCCATAAAGAGAAAAAAGAAACTTATTAAGTAGCTATGATGCTTATGTAGGCTGAATCTCACTTATTTCAGAGGCTGAGGCAACAGGATTACAAGTTCAGGGCCAACCTAGGCTACAGGGTAAATTCAAGGCCAGCTTGAGTAACTTATTGAGACATACTACCCACCATCTAAACGAAAAAGGGGTTAGGATTGTAGATTAGTGATAGAGTACTTGCCTAGTGTGGTCAAGAATTCAGGTTTATCCCTCAGCACTGAAGAAGGAAAAAAAAAAGAGGCAGAAAGAGAAGAAATGAGGAAGAAAGCATGGCTGAGAACTAGTGGCTCAGACCTCACCTGGTGGGAGGTTTGGGATGAGGTGCTATTGTGGTTAATATCTGATTGCCAACTTGACAGGATCTGAAATCGCTTTGAAGGTGAATCTCTGGGCATGTCTGTGAAGGAGTTTCTAAATTGGGTTAACGGAGATGGGAAGACCTAAACTCCAACAGTGTGGTGCCATCCGTGGGCTGGGGGCCCTGGACTGTCCTAGGCTTTCTGTTAGGATAAAACATCATTACCAAAAGCAAGTAGGGGAGGAAAGGGTTTGTTTTAGCTTGCTGTTTCATATCACAGTCCATCACCAAGCAAAGGAAGTCAGAACAGGAACTCAATGTGGGAACCTAGAGGCAGGAACTGAAGCAGAAGCCATGGAGGGGTGCTGCTCACTTGTTCCCATGGCTTGGCTCATTCTGCTTTCTTTTTCTTTTTTTAAGATTTATTTATTATGCATACAGTGTTCTACCTGCAGGCCAGAAGAGGGCACCAGATCTCATTACAGATGGTTGTGAGCCACCATGTGGTTGCTGGGAATTGAACTCAGGACCTTTGGAAGAGCAGTCAGTGCTCCTAACCTCTGAGCTACCTCACCAGCCCCATCAGTCTGCTTTCTTATAGCTCCCCGGATCAACAGCCTAGAGGTGGCGCTGCCTACTGTGAGCTGAGCCCTCCCATATCAGTCATCAGTCAGGAAAATGCACCACAGGCTTGTCCGCAGGCCAGTCTGGTGGGGGCATTTTCTCAGTTGAAGATCCATCTTCCAATATGACAAGCTGACATAAAAACTAGCCTGCACAGCGTAAAAAGGAGCTCTAGCCAGGTGTGGCAACACACACCTTTATTCTCAGGTAGAGAGGGGAGGAACTCGAGTTCAAGGCCAGCCTGGTCAACATATCGAGCTTCAGGCCATCCAAGGTTACATAGTGAGAACCTGTCTCATAAAACTGAGGTGGGGAGGGCCCGGGAGAGAGAGAGATCTAGTTGAATAGAGGTATTCATCGCTTTCTGAGTTTTGACTATGGCTGCAATGTGATCAACTATGTTATGCTCCTGAAGCCAAGACCCACCCTGATGGAATGTACTCTCTGAGAGCTAAAATAAATCCTTCCTTCAGCTGCTTTTGCAGGTACATTGTTGCAGCAAGACAAGTAACTAATGTAGGGTGCTTGATGTATCAAAAAGAGGGAGGACTCTGAAGTGGAGAGCAAAGGTCCCTTCATTATCAGGAACTGGAGTGAGCTTGTAGTAACCGACAGGGCTTCCTAGGGTCTCTTCTAGGCCAGGAAATGATAGTGAGAGCCCCTAGCTAGTACAGATCCTAACACTGGGTTGAGGTTGAAGGAAACTCTGTCCACCTCTTTTCCAGGTGACAGCAGCATGGCTGTGTCCCAGACTTTCCTGCCTGGGCCTACCCATGAACCTGCAGGTGCCCTGATGGAACCTCGGCCTTGCGCTCGAAGCTTGGCTGAGGGCTTCCTGGAAGAGGAGCTTCGGCTCAATGCTGAACTTCGCCAGCTGCAGTTTCCAGAGCCTGTGGGTGTCATCTATAATCCAGTGGATTATGCTTGGGAGCTGCACCAAAACTACGTTACTCAATACTGCCAAGGTCCCAAGGAAGTGCTCTTCCTGGGCATGAACCCAGGACCCTTTGGCATGGCCCAGACTGGGGTAAAGGCCTGGCTTCCTCTGGTGGGTGGTTCTGAGGTGGATGTTTGCCTGGGTGTGCGGTGGAGGAAGAACATGTAATTGGCTGGGAGGTGGGTGGGTCCTCCACCCCATCCCCTGCAGGACATACACTGGCTCCTGTGGTCACAAGCACTCTCCTGATGCTTTTCTGTTCATAGTTAACCAAGCACATTAATGGTAGTTCCGTTTCCCCGGTGAGCTCTCCACTAATTGCCTCCGAGAGCCCTCCCTTCCGCCATCCTGCCCTATACCTTACCTTGCCGGATCTCCTTTTTCTCTAGAGTGGTTGGAGTCAGGAGAGGGGCTGGGACTGCTGGATCCTCCAGGAAGACTGGCTGGGGGCGGGATGGGGGCGTAGGAGCTGCCAGGCATCCCGGGGGCAAGTCCCTGGGTCTCTGAAAGGTTCATAACAGAGTCGGGCGCTGTCGGCCTGCTTTCCCTTAGGGATCAGGATGAGTGACTGCTGTTCAGTACATTGCAGGTGGGGGAGGTAAAGAAGCCTCAGGGCAGGAGGCTCAATCGCTTTTATTGACCCCAGCTGAGTGATGAAAGGTGATCAATGATGATCGATGGAAATGACAGCCTGAGGCCTGGGGCTGCGAGGGTACCCAGAGATCAGTGGTCAGCCTGTCCTGTCTCCTTTGGCCCTGGCTAACTTTCTGTCTCGGGAGATCTGTCGGTCACCAGTATTAGAATCATGCCCTCTGTAGGGCTGAATGTCCCCGTGTTCTGCCTGTATTTGGTTCCAGCACCCGGAGAAAGTAGAGGCACACTGTTTCTGCTGGTCACAATTCAAGGTGGGAAAAACTGGAGGGAAAATGGACAGGGGCAAACCACAAGGCCAGGAGTCCTTAACAACAGACTTGAGGGTGAAGGTGGGGGTGGGCGAGATCATCATGGCAGCCTGATCGTCATCCTGAACTCCGGCCTGAATCCCCTTGTGTCTCTCCTTCCCCCACAGGTGCCTTTTGGGGAAGTGAATGTGGTCCGGGACTGGTTGGGCGTTGGGGGCTCTGTGAGGACCCCTCCCCAAGAGCACCCTAAGCGACCGGTGTTGGGACTGGAATGCACACAGTCCGAGGTGAGCGGAGCCCGATTCTGGGGCCTTTTCCGGTCCCTCTGTGGTCAGCCGCAGGTTTTCTTCCGGTACTGCTTTGTCCACAATCTGTGTCCTCTGCTCTTCTTGGCTCCCAGCGGAAGAAACCTGACCCCAGCTGAGCTGCCAGCCAAGCCACGGGAGCAGCTGCTGGCCATCTGCGATGTATCCCTCTGCCGGCAGGTGCAGCAGCTAGGGGTGCGGCTGGTAGTGGGAGTGGGGAGGCTGGCCGAGCAGCGGGCGCGAAGAGCTCTAGCAGGGCTGGCCCCGGAGGTGCAGGTGGAGGGGCTCCTGCATCCCTCCCCTCGAAACCCACAGGCCAACAAGGGCTGGGAGGCAGCAGCCAGGGAAAGACTCCAAGAGTTGGGGCTCCTGCCTCTGCTAAGGGATGAGTGCCTGGCCAGGTCCAGCACACCTTAGTCTTGCCCAGTAGATGCCTACGCACGGGGTTTACTGGGCTCTCTGTTGGAGGAAATGTGTTTTCAGCTCTCTGGGCTGTCCTCTCAGGGCCAGGCCGACTCTGATTCCAGGGTGGGCAGCTTTCCTGCTGTCTTGTCTCCAGGGGCTTGTTCTGCATCAGCAGAGGGTGGGCCTTTGCACTCACATGCCACCTCATTTCCTTGGGAGCCTCCTCTGTGTGTACAGGGTCCTAGATAAGGATGTCTGAGGTCACATTTGACGTTTTGGAGAAAAGATAATTTTAATTTTAATCTTTCCTGTTTTGTTTTTTATTGGCATTGTTTCTGGCACTGCCTCGTGTACACCAGGAAAGCTAACACTGACCTGCCTCAGCCTTCTTGACACTAATTGTACATATTAGTGGGGTTCAGTGTGATGTTTCCACACATGCATTAAGTGTGTACTATTGAGTCCAACCTCCCTTTATCTGTCCTCTACACACACACACACACACACACACACACACACACACACACACGCACGCATCCTCCCCAGCCAGAGGACAATCTTTCCAGGATCACTACTCATCCTTACAGAACATCTCCCTCTAGCTGGCTCCTCTCCTCCCAGGGGCCAGGACAGGCATCATGTTGAGAATGAACTTCTTAGCCAGGTGTCCTGGCACACCCTTGTAATCCCAGGACTCAGAGGCAGGAGGATCAGATTAGGCTCTACCTCAGAAATAAGTAAGTAAATAAATAATTTCTTCAGGGAGACCAAGGTTGGGTTTGAGGGAGACTTCTATGTGGTAGACTAGGAAAGATCTAGATTTTCATTCTCCTCTCCCCCATGAGGCCTGTGAACTTTTTTTTTTAAACCTCCCTCAGCCAGGCAGTGGTGGCACGGGCCTTTAAACCTAGCTCTTGGAAGGCAGAGGCAGGAGGATCTCTGAGTTCAAGGCCAGTTTGGTCTACAAAGTGAGTTCCAGGACAGCCAGAGCTACACAGAGAAACCCTGTCTTGAAAAACCGAAACTCCTGTTTTGTTTTTGTTAGTTTGTTTTTAAAATTTGAAGCAAGGTCTCATTGTGTTGGCCTGTAACTCATTATGGAGACATGATCCAGTCCTGACCTCACAAGAAATCTTCCTGCCTCTGCCTCCTGAGTGCTGGGATTAAAAGGATGTACCACCATATCTTGTTTCTTTCTAGATTTTGAAACAAGATCTCACGGAGCGGTAGTTGCTGGCTTGGCACTCTCTCTATAGACCAGACTGGCTTCAAACTTGTGGTTTTCCTGCCTAAATGCGGGGGTCAGAGGCATGTGCTACCCTGCCTGACTTGCTTATGAACAACTTATCTAAGCCTCAAGATTCTTTGTAAAATGGGGGTTCTGCCTCGTGGCACTGATGTGAGGTGTGAGGACTGAGGGAACTCTGCAGAGTGCTTTGCCAAGGGCTGGCACATGGTGCTCACTACATACACTTCCTGCTTGCCTCACTCTGAGATGGGGGGGTATCAGTGTACTACGAGGGACTTCCCAGGCCCCTCTGAAGACTTTTCCTTACTGGAGAAGGACCAATGTTATGAAAATTTCAGCCTGTGATTTTTTCGGACTAAGCATTAAAGACTCCTAAGCCTTCTTGTGTTGGTTCTCTCTTCCCGTTCTGCACTTCATTGGTGGGAGAATGTTGCTTTTAGGGTATTTCCTCCCATCTCTTACCTATTCATTGCAAAAACTTCTCTCAGGTAGCTTGGGGAGGGGTGTATGAGACCTTTACTTGCCCTAGCCAAGCTGTGGGGTTTTTGGTAGGGGGCCTGTCCTGTAGTTTATCAGGTACTTGGGGCACTGTTGGGGTTGACAGGAAAGCTGGTGTCTCCTCCGTTTCTTGAATTGGGTAATTAGTGGTTAGGGCTAGAGAGTGAACCACAGTGGGAACAGGTCTTAGGACCACCTTAGTGAGGACCATGTGGTCTTCCTATCTCCTGGGACACAAGTCATCTCCGACATTCTAAAAATTAGTAAGATTTTAATCATCCTCAGTTCCTGAGAGGGAAACTAAATCTTTGAGGTTTCCTCAGTGAGAGAAATGTCATTATTATTCACATTGGAGCCACAGAGCACAGCAGGATTTGTTGAGCTTTGACTCAGATGGAGCCCAGCCCACTAGAAAGACCAGCTCTATGCTTTGAGGGTTGGAACTTCGAAGGGTGATCTCAGCCTAAGCGCCAGGATGGGACAAGGCTAGAGATTGAGTTCAGCCAAGTGGCCCATCATCTCAACCAATTATACCTGCACAGTGACCCTGACCAGAACTCTGAACACTAGTTTCTACCAAGCTTGCTGGTTGGTGAACACATATATGTTTGTTTCTTTTTGGGTAGTTGGTGCTGGTTTGTATATTTGTTCATTCATATTCTCTGTGTGTCATTTTAGAGTTGAACCCAGGGTTTTGTGGATGTGAAGTGTGCACTGCTCTATCACTGAGCTAAATCCCTAGCCCTTGATTTGTATTTGTGATAAATTGTAATAAATAAATACAGTGTTTTTATTTCCTGAGTTTCATTTTGCAAATTTCTGAAGCTGAAGGGTTTCTGGGAACACTTGAATTTATAGCTAGTTGGGAAGAAGTGCAACTGGTATCTGAAGTTGTTGTGGGATGTCTTTCTGTATGCTGTGAATATGTGTTGCTATGATTGGTTAATAAAGAAGGTGCTCTGGCCTATGGTGAGTCAGGTCATAGCCAGGCAGGAAATCCAAGAGAGAGACAGGAAAAAGAAAGGCAGAGGTGGCGGAGACGCTAGCCCGCTGCCCAAGGAACAACATGCCAGCAGACTGGTAACGCCACAGCCATGTGGCAAAACATAGATTAATAGAAATGGGTTAATTTAAGATGATAGAGTTAGCTAGCAAGAAACTCAAGCCATTGGCCATACAGTTTGTAATTAATATAAGCCTCTGAGTAATTACTTTATAAGTGGCTGAGGGACCATGGGGCCCGGTGGAACCAGATGAACACAGGACCGCAGGACTGGAGAAAACTTACATCTACATGAGGGGACAGCAGTCACGTTGGGGAACCTCCCTAGGCTGGTAGAGTCTGTGCAGACTCCAGATCATTGTCAGGACCACCTCACAGCATCACACCATCACATGCTGTGGGCTCCTGGCCGCGCCGCAGCTACTGCTAAAGACAGATCATGTGGTAGCATTGCGAAAGATGTAGAGGCGAAGCTGCTGCGTGCTTGCGTGTTTAGCTGAGGTGATGAGGAGAGGCTCGTGGTGGGTCTTGAAGACTGGGAAAATGAGAGCTTTCAAGGGATTAGTGAAGGCTTGGCCAGGTGGAATAAAAAGTGAAAAATAAGTTAGAGCCAGCTCATGAAGGGTCTTGACCACTAGGCTGATCTTTGAGAATTTAGAGTCCACAGTGAAGAGAGTCAGATGCATGGAATACACATGCAGAAACACCCAATAGAAGCCCACAGATGAAGGAGCCCCAGTCAGGCAAACATTATCATAAAGCTACACTCTAGACTGGAGAAAATTTATTGTGTTCACATTTGAGCATTTCCAACCCATGGACACTTGGCTATGTTGCTCCTGCCCTCAGCCGCACAGTCCATCAATGTTAGGTGTGTGGCAGAAGAATCCTGCTTGCCTCATGGCAGCTGGTAAACCAAGAGGTAAGGACTGGAGTCCTAGTATCCTCTCCAAGGACATACCCAGTGAACTCACTTCCTCCCACTAGGCTCTACCTCTTAAAGGCTCCGCCACCTCCCTGTAGGACAATAGGCTGGTGGCCAAGTCTAAAAGGCATGGTTTCTGGGGAACACTGAAGACACAAACTTCAGCAAAGGAAGTGAGGGCGATGCTGCAGTAGGGAGGTGTGGGAAGTGAAGGGGTTAACATGGAGTGAGAATATGCAGGTCTAGGGGAAAGCCTGGCCTGGCATACTTGGCTGGTAGAGATGGTATGGTGCCTCAAAGGCCTTCCTATGGCAGAGTCACTGCATGCTCTGCTGTAGTGGGACTGTTGCTCTTGATTCCTCCAATGTGACTTCAGGGTTAGGGGTCAGGGTCCCGAGCTTGCTGGAGCTGCCACAACAAAAACATCACAGTCTGGATGGCTTAAACAATGGAGTTTATTTTCTTATAATTCTGGCCACTGGAGGTACAAGACGACAGTGTTAGCTGCTCAGGCTCCACGGAAGCCTTTCTTCATTGCAGCAGCTGGCCTCTGTATCCTTACGTAGCTTTTCTGCCATGTGCAGCTCCACGGTGTCCCTCTTCTTTCCTAGAAGGATAGCAATCATTGGATTATTGCTTTACCCTCAGGATTTCATTTAACCTTTCTCTAATGCTTCTTCATTTATTTAAAGAATTTATCTCCAAATATTAGGGCTTTAGCATATGAATTTTGTGGGGCATAATTCAGTTCAGAGCAGCAAAGTCATTTTATCTCTCACCAAGGTTAACTTCAAATAAGATAGTGCACTCAGGAGAGCCCCCACCCCCATGCTTGGAATCCGGTGTGGGTGCTTATCTAGCTGTCCAGACTTAGTTCCACTGGACTGGCTTTTATCAATTAAATCAGAAGAGGTTATGTCAGAGCAGATAAGAGTATCCTTAGGGGAAGGAGGCTAATTGCTGTGCCCTTAATCCCAGTGTGGAGACAAGATTGTTGGGGTTTGCTGGCCAGTCAGTCCAGCTGGATAGCAAGCTCTGTTTTCACTGAGAGATACTGTCTCAAAAATTAGGACAGTGATAGAGGTAGACACCTGTGGTCTACACAGGCATGCACACACACATGTACTTGCATATATACATTCACATATCTACATGAACACTCACACCCAACACCACACACACACACACACACACACACACACACACACACGCTCATGCAAAAGTGGGGAGGGCCGCTGAAGAAGACACTTGATGTGAACCTCTGGCCATTATAGGCATGCATGTACATATAGGCATATTCACACCCATACATGCACAAACACACATAAAACCTGTTATTGTGAGAGTGAAGTCTAAAATCAAGCTTGGGGTTGTCCAGATGGCTCACTGGGTAAAGGCACTTGCCACACAAGCCTAGCAATCTGGATTAGATCCCCAGAACTCATGTAAAAGTGTAAGGAGAGAATCAATTTCGCAAAGTTGTCTGCTGATGTACACACACTCAATATATACACATCTGTCACACACATACAATAATAAATTTTTGTTTTGAGCCTGGGTTTCTCTGTGTAGTCCTGGCTATCCTCGAACTCACTCTGTAGACCAGGTTGGCCCGAACTCAGAGATCCACCTGCCTCTGCCTCCTTAGCGCTGGGATCAAAAGTGTGTGCCACCATGCCTGGCCTTGCATTTTTTTTTAAATAAATAAAATGGGAAGCTGGGAACGTGGCTCAGTGGCTAAGAGCATTTGTTCTTGCAGAAGACCTGATTTCATTTCCAGTACCCACAACGCAGCCCAAAATTGCCTATAACTCCAGTTCCAGGAAATTCAAAGCTCTCTTCTAACCTGTGTGCACCAGACATATATACACAAACATACAAACATTCAAACACATAAAATAAATGAACCTATAAAATAAAAGTAAAACATAGAATTTGGGGTCATCTAGAATTTTGTGGTCTGATACAACAATCAGTAGCCATGTACAGCCCATTGATGGACTGATTGACAAATAAACCTCAGGTGGCCCAGGCTTGGCTTGAACTTGCTATGTAGATGAGAGTCCACCTTTTGAACGGTGGGATAGCAGGCATGCACCTCCACACCTGGTTTCACATAGTCCTGGGAATGAACCTAGGGTTTGTGCATGCCAGGCAGGCAATTTACCAAATGAGCTGCATCCCCTGCCACGTGTGAAGAAGCCATTTTAAGTGAATAAGAATTAAGTAAAATTTCCTTCAGTTCACTAGCCATATTTCAGGTGCTCATACACACATGGCTGTTGGCACTAACAGAATGTCACAGATAAAGAACCTCTCCATTACTGCAGAAGTCCTCTTGGGTAGCTCCGATGCAGAGGTCAGTGGCTCGCAACCCTGCTGTGGATCAGAATTAACCATGGAGGTTCAGAAGAATTCAAGTTCCTCTGCTTTACTTCAAGAGATTGATTTGAGAGACCCAAGGAGTCCTGCTTCGACTTTAACAGATCTAGACCTCTGTATGCTCCCCTTGTGCAACCCAGGTTAATTCTCCAGGAGGGCCAGGAGAAAGGCTCTTATATTTCTTTCATCCGTATGCCCGGCACCATGTAGGTGCTCGCAGGAACATGCTTTAGTAAGTGTGAACCTGGTTTGGGAGAATCCATGTGCCCATCCATGACCATGAGTTTATCTATTGGCATTGCTTTTGCCCTGTGATGGTGTTTAGATTTAGAGAAGTGATGGAGGCTTAGAAGTTCTTACACACACACACACACACACACACACACACACACACACACACACAGAGAGAGAGAGAGAGAGAGAGAGAGAGAGATCAAAGCTGTGCTTGGTTGGGGTGGTGATGCTTCTGAGATGGAAGGGTAGAGCAGGCTGGGAAAGAATCCTCTTACCTCCTTTCTCTCCTTTCCCAAACAGATCAGCTTAAAAGGAGACCATTGTGTGGGCTCTCACATTTTTCTCACCTCAGTAGATGTTCCTCATGTCTCATGTCCATGCTAGGCACTGCAGGGAGAGACAAAGGGGATGAGACGATCCTTTATCCTCACAGTGTTCAAGTCCAGTCCTAGGGATGCAAGCATGTACATTATAGGATAGATCAAGTTGAAAGCATGTTGTGAACAGGTTGTTCACACTGTATTCTGGACACCCCTAAGGTGGATGGAGGTGTGTGTACTGGTGGGATAGGTCAGATACTTTTCAGCCCTAACTGCTCTGGGCTAGGAAACAGGTTGGAGGGAGGGGCTCAGAAGGAATCATGCAGGAGCCCAAAGGTCAGGCATATCTCTGTGGAAGATAGGAAGTAGAGTTTGTTTTCAATAAGCAGGCCTTTTACAAGTAGCTTCTGGGGTAGAAAACTGCAGGACTCTGTGTCAGGGATTGTCATGGTCCTAGAGCAAAGGTATCTGGAAATGGGCTGGGCTGCAGGTCTGTAGTAGAGTGTCCACTCAGCATGTTCACTCTCCAATACAATGTTCCCCCCTCCATAACATGCTTTATAAAAACAAGACTGGAAATGCAGCCTGGCCATAGCTGAGGCCAAGAGCTACTGGTAGAATGGGAAAAAAGAATAGAGATTAGAGATTGTAGCCTATTCCAGACCAACTCTCAACTCTTCTAATATTCTTCTTTAGGGTCCCCCACCCCAATTCTCCAGAGAAGTAAATAACTTCAACTGGAACAAGAGACATTGAGGTTAGACACATGGATTAAACTGTCCAGCTATGGTCATCAGGTGATGCAGAAATAAATTGCTTTGGGGGAAGCTGCATTGCTTTCTTGTTCAGAAACAGTGCCAGCCAGGCCCAGGCCTGTGCTTAGCGGTCAAGGTTGAATTATCATGTCTGTGGGGTCACTTTCTCTTCCTTGATTGGGTCCCCACACTCTCAGACACAATGCAAGCAGGCCAGCTGCGATAGAGTACATACATTTTGCCCGTTCTTCTGTCCCCACAGCCAGCTCAAAGATCCTGAGGCTGACGTCATTCTCTGGGCCCGGCTTGCAGAAGGGATGGCTGAGAGCCCAGAATGGTCCTCTATGGTTGCCTGTGCCAAGCCAGGTTGCCATTTCCATTTTCATTAATTGAAGTAGTGTGACCCTGATCATCTCAGGCCAGCAGTTTCCTGTTGCTGGTTGGGAGCGTGTGGAGGACATGCCTCTGCAGGACAGGCTGTCCTTTCATCTGCCTTGATGGTGCTGACTCCTCATCTAGCTTCCTAGAGAGGGGAGAAACCCACCTCACACAAATGCCAGCCTCACGCCTTGGGGTTCCGGTTTCTGTCCTCTTAGGAAGGCCCTCCTGCTGTCTGTCTTCCCTACTTGTTGTAATTTGGACTCAATTTGTTTCTTTGTTCAGTTTAAGGAACTTCCTTATAGATGCAGTTGCCTCTTGAAGCCTCACGCGATGTGGTTTGGGAGAAGACAACATGTCACTGAACAAAAGGTTTTGCTTCCCAACCCGAAAAGTCTGCTACAGCAAATGTGTGATGGCCTGGCTGAGTGAGAGTGAACTGCAGGCTTCCCTCCTTACTCTGAGGAGGGTCTCTGCCTCACCCTGTGAGGTCACTGCTTTGGCACCTTCTTGTGCCCATGCTTGGCAGTGGCACTCTGTGAGTGCCCTTATCCCGGGAGAAGTCAGGTGGTGTGGTGCCTTGCAGCATGCGCTTCCAGTGTGTTAACATGCATTTGTGTACATCTGTGGTCCTAGGGACCTTTTTTGTCTGCCATTCTTAACCTTCCAGATGGACACTCGTGCAAATGAATGTAAACCATTTTTTGCTGCTGCTGCTGCATCTTTGTGTGTCTGCAGCATTTTGTGTGTGTGTAGCTTTTGAGTTTTCAGTCTGCATAGGCTGGTGTCTTTCCGAGTGTCCTCTGGCTGGGTTTGGAAGGGAGGGAGAGA
>CABHPH010130810.1:0-27851 GCA_902168325.1 Peromyscus nudipes
CACACACATCCCCTCCACACACATCCACACACACCCACACATAAAATACACATACACACCGCAAATGCACATGCCCCCACATGCACACACATACACATACACCACACACATGCATACCCCACTCATATATTTCCCTACACACATACCTACCCTTCCACACATAACCCACCCACCCCACACTTAATTCTTAACACTCCATGAGGGCAGGGTTATTGCCTCATTATACAGATTGGAAAATTGAGGTTACTTAGAGAGAAGTCTGTTGAATATTTTTGCCTATTGCATGGTTAATGAGGGGAGTTCATTCTTCTGGGACTATCAGAATATAAAATTCAATAATTAAATGGGTGGGGGTGGAGACATGGCTCTGTGGTTAAGAGAACTCGCTCATCTTGCAGAGGACCAGGGTTTGGTTCCCAGCACAAACATGGCGGCTCACAATTGTTGGGAACATCTGTTCCAGGGGACCCAACACCCTCTTCTGGTCTCTGTGGTCACCAGGTATATGATGCACACACAGGCACATAGCTCATACACATAAAATAAAAATAAATGAAATCTTCTTTTAAGTACTAGAAGAGAACATTTGGGAGAAGTTGAGGGAAGTCCTGAGTATCCTCACACCGTGCCATGAAGCCACTACTGTTAAGCCCCAGGCACCAGTGCCATCTACAGCCTTGTCCTGGTGGGTGTACAGCCTGGCAGAGGCTGTAGGCAGACACCACATCCCACTCTCTTTAGTAATAGTCCATGTTCCTCTTTGGAGGCCATCCACTGTCTCCTTCTACTGACCTCTCGTCCCCTCTTTCCTTCCACAGTGGCGGAATGAGAGCTGACGTGTGTATTGAGGATCTAAAGTGATGGTCAACCAGACATGTGTAGGGCAGAGGGAAAGAGCCCAGGGCCACCTCCTCTAGAATGTCACAGACTAAGGAATGCACAGGCACTGTTGCTATGCCTGAAGTCCGGTTAGACCCCTCAGACACCCCAGTGGGGCAATGCCTTGGTCACTTAGGCAAGCAAAGAGGCCTTCTCAGAGGAGGTTGCACCTGCCTGTCAGTGTGAAGTCTGAGACTGTCCTGCTGTACCCTGGCTGCCCCAGCAAGGCAACTGCTGGAAGAAGTGTCCTTGTCAAAGCCGTGGGAAGTACAGGACCCCAGAGGCCTCAAAAAGTACTCTATGTACCAGCAAACTGGGATGGGAGCAAGGGTGGGAAGGAGCCAGCAGGAGAAGGCAAAGGGAGCGGAGCCAGGCCAGATTCCCAGCAAGGGGAATCCCATGGTGCTCATATGCTTAGGAAGTACAAGCAGGGGGTTAGGGCTTCCCTACCCAGCCACTCAAGTGCCCTTCTCAGGGTTGTCCTGCGACACTGAGGTGGCCAGCAGTCTCACAGTCGGAGCAGGTTGACTCCTATGCCGCCCGTGTTGAGCCACCTCACCCATGTGACCACACCTCTCTCGTGTCTCACCGTTTCCATTTATTTAATGAGATATATGACTGAAGCACCTTCCTTGTCCCCTCCAGCAAATAGTCAGCAATCCTGTCAAAGGCCATGGCCCATCTGAAGGAAGCAAATTAAAAATAATTAGTAATAATCACAGTAACAGCAATAATAACTAATTATGCGAGTAATAATGAGATCGAGAGGGTGAGCTAGCTTTACTTACCCAAGTGGCACACTTCGTCCAGTCCACATACTCCTGCAACTACAGTATGTCTGTCTGTTCAGTAGACCTGGGGAGGAACAATTACATTCTATCCAATGGGATATGTGCGGTGCCTAGCAAGAAGGCAGGCCGAGGTCTGTATATAATTTGGTAGCACTGACTATCTTCTAACTAGATAACCCCTGACTAGCTTCTGAGCTACAGGAAAGGGATGGAGGAAGAGTTTATCTCTGTGGACTTCTGGCCAGAGGAGGAAGCATCAGAGAGACTCATCCCACAGGAATGCTCCAGGCACCCCCTAAGGGACCCTGAAACCAGCACCAGCAACTTTACAGGGAGGAGAACTCTTGAGTAGGTGTGGTGGCACCTCCTGTAACCCCAGCCAGCACTCAGGAGGCAGAGGTCAGAGGACTGTGAATTCAAGGTTATCCTGGGCTACATAGTGAATGTGAGTCCAACCTGGGGTATATCAAAATCTTCCACCCACTCACTCCAGTTTAAAAAAAAAAAAAAGGAAGGAAGAAAAGAACAGAGGAAGGAGAACTGTACTTGCAGTCATCCCATGATTGGAGAAGGAAGACTTCATCCCTCCGTGTTTTCTCCTGCAGAGGTGGCGGTAGCAGGCAGGAATAAAGCAAGCTGGCACTGAGAAGTAGGTCACCCCTGTCTGGTGACACCATACTGTCCTTCTGCAGGGGACTGACTGCCTTGAGAACCTGAGAAGAAGTGGAGGAAAGTTTTGGAGAGCAACTCTGCTCCTTGAAAATTAAAACGCAAATGACTTGCATCAGGAAAGAAACCAAAGATGGCAGAGATTTGAGGCATGGAGGAAAGACGTGGGTTGTCGGAAGAATACAGGACAGAGAAAGGGAGGGGCGGGGCCAGAGAGCTGCATCCGGAGTCAGTAATCACATAGGCTCTGCCACCGCTCTGTCCCAGCTGTGTGTTCTTCTACGAGGGACTGCATCCCTCAGGACCTTGATTTCTTCACCCAAGAAATTGGGGAAAGGCTTGAGAAATCCCAGCTATGAAACTAGTGGCTGTGGAAGGGATGGTGTGAGCCACAACTACCCACACACAGGCCGCTCTGCTGCTTGAGAACTTCACAGGCATCTGAAAGGCCCAGAGCAGCCACTTGTGTTTATTCCCATTGAGGAGGAATTTGGATATTTTTTAACTATTTGTTTTATTTTTATTTAAGTATATGTCTGTGTCTGCATATGTGCAGGTGCCTTTGGAGGCCAGAAGCGGGTGTCTGATTCCCTTGAGTGGGAGTTACAGGTGGTTAGGAGCTGTCCATTGTGGGTGCTAGGAACCAAATCCAAGTTCATTCCTAAGGCAAGAGCTCTTAACCACTGAGCCATCTCTCCAGCCCAGGATGAAGAAAAGCAGCTGGATGTGGGATGCAAGACTTTAATCCCAGCTCCCAGCACTTCAAGACCAGCCTGATCTACACAGTGAGCTCTAGGGCAGCCAGGGCTACACAGTGAGACTCTCAGAAAAGAAACAAATAAAAAAGGCAAAGAAATACAAGGTGCTCAGTGGGGTCTACGAAATAATAAGTGCTCAGTGTAGAGTCAGTGAAATACTCAGGTGCTCAGTGTAGAGCTCATGAGGTGCTAAGTGCTCAGTATGGAGTCCATGAAGGACTAGGTATACTAGGTGCTTAGTGTGAAGTACTAGGTGCACTAGGTGCTCCATGTGGAGTCTTTGACACTAAGATTGAAGTCAGCATCCTCCAGGCTGACAGGAGAGATGGGAACTTGGGCCCAGAAAAGAGAAGTGAGAGCAGGCTGAAATTCATAAGCAAGACATGGAGACTTTTAACTGGGGCTTCAGCTCACGTGGAAGGAGATGGCACTGATGGAGAGGGACCAGGCTGCTCTCAGGCACAGGCAGAGATGGAAGTTTGTTGCCCACAAAGATGGGCTCACGCTTGGGAATTTTCATGTTCTGTGAACAAGGTTTAAGATGTTTCCTTGCATAGTGTTCAGGCTTTGAGGTAGCTGTTCATTCAATCCAGGCACTGTAGATTACATTACAGTGTCATATAAGCATCCTTGTCTGTCTGCTCTGGGACCAATGGTGAGGCAGAGAGAGGACTACAGGGGCCTTAGCTGCTGAGAAAGCACAAGAGTGATGGAGAAGCACAGGGTAGCCCCAGTGGGCAACAGGTCAAATTCACCTTGTATGACAGCCTCCCGCAAAAATACCTCAGACAACCAGCATGAGTACATGCAGAACCCAGTAGAGTCAGACAGCAGAGGGGGCAGGCAGCAGGAAGATGGAAGCCAACCCTTGTACCTCCTTTTTTGCAACACAACTGTGGATATCTGAAGACTCCCACAAAAGTGTGTTTGCAGCTAGCATGACATCCAAGTCCCTGCAGAATAGCCCAGGCCACAGTTGGACCCTCACATCAGAGGTGTCCTCTACACCAAAGACGGAAGGAAACTAGTAATGTTCTGCTCAACTGTGTGGCCATCAAAGTGGGGGACTGCTGTGGAGACAGGGTCTCAGCTAGCTCATGCCAGCCTACAGCTAAGAATGACCTCAACCTCGGACACCTAGAGTGCTGGAATTAAAGAATACTGGGATTACAGGCTGGGCTGGAGCACTCCATGGCCGCTGAATTGGCTGCTTGTTTTTGTCGTGATCATTGTCATGTAGAATTTTAATGACCATTGCAGGGTAACTCTGATGATGGAATCGCTTGTTTGGGGGCAGCGACTCCAAAAGGCGGAAGTCCAGAAAGTTGAATGTTTCCATGCACATAACCTTCTCACCGTCCCACACTCTTCTCACCTTCCAATCATGGCTGCCTCCGCCCAGCACACTATAGCAGCCTGCAGCATGCCGGACCTGGGAGGTAGCTAACACAGTCACGTGGTTTGAGTTGGATGCCAGAGCAGGTGGGTAGCCTCAGCCAGGTCCTGGCAGCAGTGACTCACAGGCCAGTGACGACTGAAAGGGAGGGAGAGTGGTGTTAGGAATCCATGGGGAAGGGACAGACTGGCAAGGTTGGCTGGGCTTGGGTTCTTGGAAGGTGGCTTTAATGGGCTTGACCTGAGAACTCAGGGTGGGCTGGGGGTCCCTGATATCTGAATCTACGCTGGTGTCCAGACCTGGGGTCTCTAGGTAGGGCTGGATGTTCTCAGAGTCACTGTCTGCTCCCAGGATATAGCTCTCTGGTGGCTGATGGATAGATGGTACAAGGTTGAGGAAATCCTGAGGAGTGGGATGACAGCTGGTATCACAGAAAGGCCAGTGGTGGTTATTATGTGAGGGTCTCTGTAACAGAGAGGTGTCGGGGGAAGGAATTCAGTCTGATAGGACATCAGGATAGAGCGAGAAAGGCAGAAACTAGGTCCCACGACAGAGGAATCAAGGTGACCAGCGGGTGGGGTTACCTGCTGCTGGGCTCTAGCCTGCAGCCATGTCACCCCTGTGTTAGAGTCAGTTCTCATACATGAACACAGGCTGGGAACAGCAATGCCCAGGAAACCTTGGCCGTCTGAGCTGGCTGGGGAGGCTTCCTGGAGAAATCAGATTCAAGCACAACCCTGTGGGGAGGGCAGAGTTACCGTATGACCTTTCTTGGGAAGGGTCTTTGAGATGCAGCCACACATTCTCACCTCGGCCTCTGGCGTTAATCTGCTCAGAGCCGCCACTGATTCCATATTGCAGGTGGAATGAACTTCAGCCAAGGTGTTATATGATCTCAGCTGCTCTAGAAACGGTAAAGAAGTTTCTCTCCTGTCTATGCCGGTGTTGAGACTGCTCAGGCCCTCCCAAGAGCTTGCTATTCTGCTCCCCAGGAGGCTATGCTAACTTCAAGGGTTCTCCCTGCTTTCCAAGGCTGTTGCAGCCCATGTTCTGTGCTGGGTTTGTGTCTGGTGATTTTGCATTTATTGCCTCTTCCTTAATACCACAGGAGAGGCTCAGGGTGCAACAGGGTGGGTCTTGTCTCCGTTGCTCTCCCCCACAAAGCCCTTGTGCTCACACGGGGGCTGCTGGGTGTTTGTTCACAGGTTCCTGTACCAGTGTCACCTCAAAGAGGCCCTCTCCAAATTTAAAGGGGGCCAGTCTTCCTCGGCCTCACCTCTGCCCTCATCACTTCTGAAGTGCTTGCCACTTCTGCACTGGGGAATCTTCGTTGCTGGTCATGGGCTGATGCTCAGTGCCAGGGAAATGCCATGACGGCATACAGACCAGGTCTGAAAAACAGCCCTGTTCCCAGCCAGCTAGCACAGCCCTGGAAAGTTACTACCTCTTTAGGCCTCTGTGTCCCCAGTCTCTGAGATACAGACGAAGTCTCAACCAAAGCTGGGAAGATGAAAGGAGGTCCACTCAAGGCACAGGCAGTGGCCTCAGATGTGTGATGCTTCTAAAGTCTTCCATCTGCTTCAGTCAGCCAGTGAATGGGTCAGCATTAGTGGTTCCTTGAAAACTGGCTTCCTCTACCTCCCTCCTCCCCAGCCTTCTACCAGGGCAACAAAGCCGCAGTGTGACATAAGAACAGCTCCAACAGGGTGAGAGAGAGCCTCAGGGTGGGGGCTTGTGAGGTTTTGGAAGTCAACAGATCCTGGCAGGGGAGCAGAGAGGCTCATCAACAGTCCGTGGGCATGGGTGGCACTGAGCTGGCATCTTTCTCCAGCCTGATGATTCAGCAGCCCTTGGAAGGTTCCGAAGCTCTTCCCCTGTCCCGGGTTGTGGAAAATCCCAGAGAAGAGCCACAGGTTAGAGCCTCATGGTTGGCACAGACACTGCTTCACAGCAGCAAGGGGTGCCAGCAGGCAAGGCAGGACACTTCACACCAACCTTAGAGCAGCTTCCCCCTTCAAACCCAACACACGCTTCTCTGGTAACGTAGAAGCACGTGATGAAGGATTCCAAAGAACAGGATCCCTTCTTGGCTACATGACAGGCACCTGGAGGTGTCACCTCCCCTTACTACCTCCCAAGAGGCATAGTTTACAGTTTCTGTTCCACACCTTCAACTTGACTCTCTCTGACCTGCCCCCTCAGCCCATGCCAGACTGGTCTCTGCGTGGTCAGGTGGCTGTCCTTGGCCACACAACTCTGGACAGCAGAGCACAGTAAAGACTGTTAATGGCAGGTCCTTTAGATATGCAAGGACAGATAAGAAGGGTCTTGAGGCTGGGCATGGAGGTGGAGGTAGGACCTCTGTGAGTTCAATGCCAGCCATGTCTACAAAACAAGTTGCAGGCCAGCCAGGGCTACATAGTGAGACTCCTGTCTCAAAAAAATGAAAATAAATAAATAAAATTTTGAAAAAGACAGTGAGGATGAAACTATGACAGACCAGCTATTACATACATACATACACACATACACACACACATTAAAATCTTAAAAAGGCATAGTGGCACATGCCTTTAGCCTCAGTTCTTGGGAGGCAGAGGCAAGCAGATCTCTGTGAATTCAAGACCACCCTGGTCTACAAAGCAAGTTCCAGGTCAGCCAAGGCTACATACTGAGACTGTCTCAGTTTCCCCCTCAAAACAACAAACAAAAATCATAAGTGGAAATGTGGGGGAAGAAAGGGAATTGAAGAGAAGAGCCACAATTCTGCAGACAGAAGGAGCAATAAACTTGCCTTTGGGGGTGTAACTGTGGGTGTTTGGGTACTAGGAGTTTGCAATACAAATATGAGTGTGTGTCACTCCCTCACGTCGCTGTGGGTACCAGGGTGCTGGGTCAAAGCTACCACAGTCTGTGTCCCCAGAGGTGCCTGTCCCAGCAGGAAACACAGTATGAACTTAGTGGCATCCCTCAGGCCGGTCCAGACTTCGATATCTCCGTGTCTCTGAGAGAACATGGCAGTGTACTTCCTTTCCTGCTAGAGCACCTTTCAAATTGGGGTTAAATCCCCCTTTAACTGTCACTCCCTGTGTTCATTTCCAAGCATCTATTTGGCACCAACTGCATGTCAACTCAGTTCATGGCCGCTAGGAGCTGATACTGGAGTCTGGGAAGGCCACACTGGGTAATGATGACCTGGTGTAGCTAAATGAATACTGGAGCCTCAAGGGTGCCTTCCTGCCTATGTGCTGTCTCCCTTTTCCTTGTACTTTCTCCCATACTGAGTTATTTGTCTGGCCTCTCCAAGCACTTGAAGCTTTTGCTTCTCCTCTTGGGGGAATGAACGTCCTCCAGGCTTTAGAAGAAAACCCCTGGACTTCCTGCTCCAGTGCAGAGCTGCTCTTTCAGCTGAAGAAGCTGGTTCAGGGGTGCCAGAGGGCTTCTCCTAGCAATGCAGAGCTTTGAGAGAGGCAGGATCATTCACAGCCAATCACCAGCCACTAAATGTCAATCTGACATGGTGAATCTCAAGTGTGTTGTCCCCTTCTTCTGTAGAAAGACACAAACACAGGTTGGGACAGGAAGTAGTTACGGTTGAAGCTCCTTTCTGTCCATCTTTGACTTGCTTTTTTAGTGTTGACCTTGGTTCATCTGCTGTCTACTAGCCCTGGCAGCTGGTGTCCCTTGTGGACAACCTTGCAGATGTTAACTAGGTTCCAGCCTTGACTGTTGTCTTGTGCACTGTTAATTATATTACACTGTCTTTTTGCTCCCGTTTAAATAGCCAGATGCTAGTTTTATTCTGGGCCTCTTTTCCTTTGCTGCCTACAGAGAATTAACTCCTCTCTTACACTTCACCAATTTTGGCCCCTCCCACACAGTCAGCATCAAGCAGAAGGATGGTAAGAACTGTTTGATGAAGCACTCAGGGCTTCCCTGACCACCCAGAGAGTTTCCCAGTTATGATCCCTCCCGGAGGTGCCCTCCAGGGACAGGACAGTCAGAAAGGCTGCCTGGAGATGTGTGGGGATGGGGCCCTGAAAGGGCGTTTGAGGCTACCATGGCTTCTGTTAGAAAAAGCCTAGAGCCACCTGAATTCAGCTGGGGAGTCTGTGGTGTTCTCAGCAGAGATGAGATAATGCTGGCAAGAAATAGCACTGTCATTGCATTTAATCAGGGGAGGAACAAGTCTGAAAGTCTTGTCCTGGACTGTACATCAGGTTTGATGTTCCCCGCCCACCTGCTGGCCCTGTGCTTTTAATTTCAGACAGCATCGCAAAGTGAAGATCAGGAGCAGCCTGCTCAAATGCCAGCCGCAGCCCTGGTGAGCTAGATGGAATGTTTAACTTCTCCAACCTTCCATCATCTCTAAAAACAGATTTAATTCATCCACATGGGCCATCATTGGGAATAATTGTGCAAATGCTAGACTTAATGTTTAGAAGCTAGGAGCTGGAAAGATGGCTTGGTGGGTAAAGGGCATGCTGCGTGGGTATGAGAACCAGAGATCCCGGCAAAAGCTGGGTGTGGTGGCCACATCTCTAACTCTGGCACTTGGCTGGGGATAGGGTGCAGAAACATGAGGATCCCTGGAGCTACTGGGCTTCTAGTGCAATAAGACCTTGCATCAAAAGAAAAGGCAGAGGCTGATGGGGGAAGACCCCAGCACCAAACTCCAGTCTCCACACACATGTACACTCATCTACACTCATACCCTCATGTACACATGCACACACATACAACACACATGTATATATATACTACACGTACACAGAGAGAGACAGAGACAGCGACAGAGAGAGAGCTTGGAAGCTATTTTGCTTTTACTGATAATAGCAAAATGATATTTGCTCATAACCGCCTAGGATTTTTGTGAGGATTTGTGGGTTTCTGTTTTTTTTGTTGTTGTTGTTTTATTTTGTTTTTACCTGTGTCCTCTGAATCTTACACAGAGAGGCACTTAATATGTACCTGTTGAATAAATGAATGAGTAATTATTACTGCCTTCAAGAAACTGTCTTGCCTGCCTATGAAAGGAAATCTGTTCAAAAGCAACAGTAATAAACATTGAAGTGGCCATGTCACCACTGATGAGTCTGGTTCTTCCTCTTCCATCTTTCCACCCTGGAAGGGCAGAATCCTTGCTCCTTACCTCTGATTTGCTTCCTTTCCACCCGAGAAATTATTTTTCATCCTCCTCTGGGTGGCAGTAAGGATAACAGAGGCAATGGTGGGGACTGTGGTAGGAGGACTGGTTGGTGATGGTTATGGTGGTGGTAATGGCCGTGATGGAGGAGATGGTGGTGATGGTGGATAATGAGGATGGTGGTGCCGAGGGTGATAGTGATAGTTGACATGTTGATAGTTACAGTAGTGAAAATAATAGTGAAGGAGGTGATAATTAGAACCCCTAACCTGGGAATTTAACAAATTAAAAAGAAAGAAAGAAAGAAAGAAAGAAAGAAAGAAAGAAAGAAAGAAAGAAAGAAAGAAAGAAAGAAAGAAAGAAAGATGCATAACTTCTCAAGGGAACTTTCTTTTTAATTGATGGGGTTTAATTCTATAGCCCAGTGTGGCCTGAAAATTCTCATTCTCCTGCTTCAGTCTGAGTGTTGGAACTCTAGCATTCACCAGGGTGGCTTTTCAAATGAACCCTTATTACAGCGCAAGAATAACAATTCTGTTCTAAGACTTTGGAAGTCATGAGAGCCTTAGGTGTTTTAGGCTTGGGCCTTGAGGGAGGCAGGAGGACAGAGAAAAACACTCAAGAGTGGCCATGGCATCTTACTGGGCTGAAGTCCTTCTGGGGCCTGGAATGTCAGGGAGCATGAGATAGAGCCCTGCTGCTCAGTAGAGGCAGGCCAGCCCAGACCAAAAAACCACGTGGACCAGTGGTTGTGTGAACTCCAGGATGAGGCAGGCTGCCTTCATCTTTAATCTTCAGGACAAAAGGTTCCATCAACTCTGTTCTTGCACCCTGGAGGGTGACAATGACAGCCAGCAGGAATTGCTTCTGAAGACAAAACTCAGCCTCTGCAGGGCTGTGTTAGAGAGCAGGTTTTTCTGCCCCCTGGTGGACAGGTTTGATCATGTTTCCTTTCAGTGGTTTCTAAAGAGATGCCCTCCACACTCATTCTCTTGGACTCTGCCTCTCCTTTCTTTAGATGGGACTTTAAATGTGGAGTGAGTCCAAAAAGAGACTCTACAAACTGTTTCTATTGTTGAGGAAGGGCTTGTTTACTCAACAAAGACTGTCGGCATGTGGATTCTCTGGACCCTGTCTGTAAGTGACCCACCTCTG
Source organism: Peromyscus nudipes (assembly GCA_902168325.1). Taxonomy (NCBI): domain Eukaryota; kingdom Metazoa; phylum Chordata; class Mammalia; order Rodentia; family Cricetidae; genus Peromyscus; species Peromyscus nudipes. The sequence continues at coordinate 10,795 of CABHPH010130810.1, forward strand.
TCCCTGTTTCTCCTGGGGCTGCCCTTGGCCCTGTCTGCTGATGGACTGCAGTAGTGGACAGCCCTGACTGAGTGTGCAGATGGGTGGACACTCACAGTTCTCTCTGCAGTGGCTGTTCCTGGACCTGTGTGCAGGTGAGCTGCCCCAACCTTCATCTGGTGTCTCTTTCCATATAGCTCTGGACCTCCTCTGCCTTCCCCAGAGCATCTGTGCTTAACTCCTGCCTCTCTTCCCATCGCCCATCGGTATGCCCTTGCTTTTACATGCTCTGTTCTCCCGACTCCCCATGAATGGGATTCTTTACACCAGTTGTATTGCCCTTTCCTCAGAATGTCTCCAGATTCCTAGGAGGAGGGAGACCCGTGCCTTTCTCTCCCGCACACCTGCATGCTTCCTTGAACACCTGTGTTTTTCTCTTCTACACACCTGCAGGCTTCCTTGAACACCTGTGTTTTTCTCTTCTACACACCTGCAGGCTTCCTTGAACACCTGTGTTTTTCTCTTCTACACACCTGCAGGCTTCCTTGGACACCTGTGCCTTTCTCCCTACACACCTGCATGCTTCCTTGGACACCTGTGCCTTTCTCTCCTGCACACCTGCATGCTTCCTTGGACACCTGTGTCTTTCTTTCCTACACACCTGCATGCTTCCTTGGACACCTGTACCTTTCTCTTCTACACACCTGCATGCTTCCTTGGACACCTGTACCTTTCTCTTCTACACACCTGCATGCTTCCTTGGACACCTGTACCTTTCTGTCCTGCACATCTGCATGCTTCCTTGGACACCTGTGCCTTTCTCCCTACACATCTGCATGCTTCCATGGACACCTGTGCCTTTCTCTGCAATACACCTGCAGGCTTCCTTGGATACAGATCACATATCATTTGTATTTGCTGACCATTTGTCTTCCTGATTTCAATGCCACCAGCCTTGTGACCCTAGGAATCTGTGGGTCCAGCTCTGGTTGGAAAATGGACCTGCCCTCAGCCATGGAGACAAGCCAGGAGACAGCTTCTAGCTCTTGGCTCCTTAGGGACTTCCCTTCCCAGGGCATGTGGCATCTAGGAACTGAGTAAGATGATGTGGTGGTTTGAAAGAAAATGACCCCCCAAAGGAGTGGTAGTATTAGGAAGTGTGGCCTTGTTGGAGTGGGTGTGGTCTTGTTGGAGGAAGTATGTCACTGTGGGGGTGGGCTTTGAGTTCTCCTATGCTCAAGCTACGCCCAGTGACAAAGACCACTTCCTGTTGTCTGCAAGATGTAGGACTCTCTACATCTCTATTTCTCTACTTCTAAATCTCTGCTACTCCAGTACCATGTCTACCTGCATGCAGCAATGATCCACCATGATGATAATGGACTGAACCTCTGAACTGTAAGCCAGCCCAACTAAATGTTTTCCTTTCTTGCTGTGGTCATGTTGTCCCTTCACAGCAGTAGAAACCCTGACTAAGACAGATGGAAATTAGTGATCTGGCTATTTCATCCCAACAAGGGACTTCGCCTAGCAATGATCTCTTGCTCATGGGGAGGCAGCATTCTGTGGGTACATGACAGTTCTTCCTTTGACCCTCACCCTTTCACAGTTATGCTTCTCTGAAGAAAGTCATGCACCCCAAACTCCATCTCTGCATCTGCTTCCTGAGAACCCAGTGGAGACATCTGCTGGCCTTTTTCATTTTCATTTTTGTAATAAATAAATAAAATCTATATATTAAAAATAATTTCCTTTTATTTTTAATTTGTGTATATATATATATATATATATATATATATATATATATATTGGTTTTTCGAGACAGGGTTTCTCTGTGTAGCTTTGCATCTTTCCTGGAACTCACTTGGTAGTCCAGGCTGGCCTCGAACTCACAGAGATCCGCCTGGCTCTGCCTCCTGAGTGCTGGGATTAAAGGCGTGTGCCACCACCGCCCGGCTAATTTGTATATTTTTATATACATGAATACTGTATTTACATCATTTCTACCCCCTCCATCTCCCCTCCAGCTCCTCCCATGGCCCTCCACTCCATTTAAAATTCATAACCTCTTCTTTAATTATTATTCACACATACACACACACACACACACACATGAAATAACAACATGGGACTGGGTAACCTATCATGGAGTTTGTCCCTGGTAAAACTGATTCTTCCTCTCTCAGCAGCCACTGATTGTCTGTAGCTCTTCATCTAGGGGTTGGGTATTGTGAGTTTTCCCCATCTGGGTAGGTATGCTGACTATTGTCATGCAGGTCTTGGTCAGGCAATCCTATCATCGACTTCATGAATGCAGCTTTCCTGTCAAATCTAGAAGACACTATCTCACAGCAGGCATTCTGATCCTCTGGATTTTACAATCCTTATGAACCCTCTTCCACAATGTTCTCTGAGCCTTAGGCATGGGAGTTGCATTGTAGATAGGGATTGGGCACCCAAGGTCACGTATTCTCTCTATTTTGAACAGTTGTGGATCCCTGTAACAGTCTTCATCTACTGATGCCTGGGGGTAAAGCATCTTTGCTACCGGGAGTGAGTTATACTTCTCTGTGGGTATGGAGATGAGTGTTTAGAATATAGTTAGAAGTTATACTGGTTTAAGATAATGGCAGGAAGTATGTTCTCTTCTAGAGTCTATGGCTTCTCCGTTGTGGATAGTGGGGTAACTTACATTACATAGCGTGAATTCCTTCCTATTGCGCAGACCCCAAGTCTGATTAGGCAGCTCTTGGTTGCCCCCGTGATTAGGGTGCCACTATTGCACCACTGGGATATCTTGATGGACCAGTCATAGTTGTGGTTTATAAACTCTACAGCTGACACCAGCTATCTTTATCATTCCTTTATTCAGCGAATACTGCACACCATCCGCATGCAGATGGCATCCTGGGTCCCGAGGTTTAGCAGCCAGCAATGTGGGTTTCATGGACCAATAGCAAGAGATCAACAAGGTACTGTTAAGCACGTGAGTAAGATGGTGGAAAATATTCTGAGAAGAGACGGGGATATCAGATATCTTCCTCATCACTGCCACTGAAACTTGACAACAAGCAACTTGAGGGAGAATGGATTCACTTTGTATGCACTCCGTCATGGTGAGGAAGGCATGATGGCAGGAGCGGTCCACGGCTGTGGCAGCAGCAAAGTAAGGCTGCTTACTCACATCTCAGAAGACCAGAAAGCAGGACTGGAATATTAAGCTCAAAGTTTTCCTCCCCACCTCCACCCCCAGAGATCTACTTCCTTTTGCCAAGCCCTACCTCCTAAGGATTTCACAACTTCCCTAAACAGAGCCACCAAAGTGTTCAAACACATGAACCTGTGGGGGACACTGTTACATCTAAACCCTAATAACCAAGCAAAGAGATGGGACACTTGGAGGAATCACCTTGAATGCAGACAGGGACACATGGCAAAGTGTCTCTGGGGAGAGATACTGATATAAGCGTTGATGGTTGAGATGGAGGCAACCATGTGGGGACTGCTTGCCTAGCTGCCATCCAGCTCACCAAAGGCTCCAGGTCCCAAGTAGCCCTAGGTGGCTTCCCCAGCTCCCATTCCTTATGGGCCACCCTTTACCTGTGTTCATGATCTCAGTGATGCCACCATTGTCCATTAGCCACTCCACTCCACATAAAATCCTTGGCAGCCACCCTAATACTCCCAGTAGGACGTGACGCCACCAACTTTCTGGGACAGCCACACCTCCAAGGCCATTTCTGGGCCTTATTTTGACCAGGCCCTCAGCAGGTCATTAGTTAATGTAACACCCATCAATCAGTAGTCCTTGCCCAGATCCAGTGCCTCTCCTGTCTAAGCCCTCTGTCAGTGCCAAACTCACCTGCCCCCCAAACTCCTCTTACCTGTGAGGCTGCAGGGCACCCTGAAAAAGCACAGTGGCTGGGGACCTGTGCTAAGTCTCCAGCATCTCATTATGCTGGCAGGCGGAAGTGACCATCAGGCCATTGCCAAGCCTTGCTCCCTCTGAGACTCTAGGGAGGCTCCTTCCTGTCTTTTCCCAGCTGCTGCTGGTGGCTGGTCATCCCTCATCCCTCCAACCCCTGACTCTGCCACCCTACAGCTGGCTTCTCGGAGTTCAAGGTCCCCTTTCGGGAAGGACACTAGTCACACTAGATTAGGGCCCACCTTCATCACCTCATGTTAGTTTTCCTCTGCAAAGATCTGTTTCCAAATATGACCTCATCCTAAGGGACAAGAGTGTTGAGACTTCATGGCTCTTGTGTGAGTGAGGTACACATCTCCTCCCTAAGATCTGCCATGCCCTTACCTTCACCTTAATCACATCCTAGTATTCTATTCTTCCCAAGGAGCCATCTCCTCTCCATTGGCGTCTGTTCTGTAATCACTTATTCAGAATTGAAACATTCCCTAATGAAGGGAGGAGGGGAGCTTATAAGACTCAGGGAGTTAAAGAACTAAGAGTCATGAGGTCCTTAGCCAAGGAAACGGAGGTAATAAATAATTGCTGGGGCGGGGAGACTCTTCAGTGGAGTTACCTACAAGTTGTGCAGGAAGCTCCCAGGACGCAGCTTTCCTAAGCCGTCACCGGAGCTGGGGTGAACTTTTCAGTGATACAGCTGTCTTCTAGTCACTCGTGTTCCTGTAAATGACCCCAGTCACCAAGCTGGACTTAAGTGGGGTCGTTTCTTTGGTCTGTTGCTAATGCCCTATCTGAGGTGAATACACATTTGTTCACATCTCCCCAGGAAAAGTCACATGACACTCTCCAACACCCTGATTGCCAGGGATGATCTTACAGCATAGCCGTTCACTCAAGCTTAAGTCTGCGTGGAGCCCCACTGAAGAAATGTGGAGCCATCTGTGGTAAAAAGGACATGTAGTGATTGGGAAGGTGGAACCCATAAGCGCTTACCAGCTATGATGTGTTCATTAACTGGTCTCTAAGGGGGCCAAGGTGACAGACCCACTGTGGAGAAATAGTGCCTGTACCACAGCCCTTAACCAGCTACTACCTGAGGATCTCAGGCTTGCACCTCTGCTTCCTCTGGCTTCAACCCAAATGCCAGCTTCAGGGACCTCCCGTTGTGACCTTGCAACAAGCACTGATCCCTTCTCCACCGGGGTCCTGCGCGGTACCTCCTTAGAGCCTGTTGCTTAGCAGCTGCCTGCTGTCTGTCTCCCGCACACACTAGCATCACCTCTTCTAGGCCCTAAAACAGTGCCGGGCAGGAGTGGATGCTCGATCAGTATTTGTCGGAGAGATGGTTAGACACATTTTGCTTTTAATGGAGTTACCGAGACATGTTTGTGCAGTCCAGAGAGTAAGCTAGGATGGCTGTGCTTTGGGTTTTGAATGAATAAGTTTGTTAAGCACACAGCAAGCCAAAGTAAAATTGAAGGTGTTTGGAGAAGGTCAGAAGACCTGGGCAGACCTGGGACATAGGAATGGGGGCCCTAGAAGGAGCTGTTCCTAGCTTCCAGGATTGGTTCCCTCCCCCAGCACACCACACCACACCACACCCACCCCCCCACACACGTTAGGAGAGAGCAGTGAAGGAAGAGGGTGGGGGGAGGGAAGTTCTGGAGCCTGTAAAAGTGGATTATTCCCATTTCTGGGGCCCCACCTATAACCCCCAATGGGAGCTTTTTGTCTCTCCAAATTAAGTTGATTGTTTTATAATTTCCTCTCAGTGACCATTGCTTTAACAGGTTTCTGCTTCTCTCTCTCTCCCCCTCTCTCTCCCTCCCTTCCTCTCTCTTTCTTCTCCCAGCTCCTAGGCAGTCTGCCAGACACTCTTCCACCTCACCTTCATCTCTCTCTTGTCTACCACTTCCATTCTTCTTTCCAAAATATGCAACCACCACAACCCCATAAACTAAGTAATCTGAAATGAGTAATGAGGAGAGGGAAGCAGCGGAGGGTGACACGAAGATCCCCACAGAACTGGACTCAGTCAGTAGTTCATTTTGGAGAGAGTGGCTCTCTGGAGCATATGGGAAGTGCTCAGAATCTTCCATCAGATAAGGGTGTGTGGAAACTCCCCATATGGGCCCATGAGGACCCAACATGGGAACTTCTGCTGGCTCTGGTCAGACCTGGAGATCCTTGAGGAGTAGAAGTAGAAGGAGTCCCCCCCCAAAAAAATCTGGGAAATCCAGTTCTCCCTAAGGTCTAGGGCTAGGGATCTTGGCTAGGAATGAAGAAGTATTTTGTTGGTATTTTTCTTTGAGGCAGAGTTTTGTTATGTAGCCCAGGCTGGCCTGGAACCCTGTATTCTCCTGTCTTAGCTTCCAATTGGTGAGATTAGAGATTACCAGTGTGTGCTCCCATGCCCAGTTCTTATTATAGCTAAGCACTGTTGGGAATACTAATTTTGTGTTCAGAGTATACTATATACACTCTTTTGGTGTTGTAAATAAGCAAAATTGTCAAAAGGAAGCCAGTCTGCCATTTGATTGACAGCTGACAGACCCTTCTTCGCAACCTGCAGCTGTTTTCACTAGGGATGGGAGGAGCTGCATTCTCCTCCCCAGTGACTCAACAAAAAGCCTGTGATTGGACAAATGAGAGGCTTGGGGTTGGCACCACACATAAACCAGGCTGTGATTGCAGAAATGGAACCTCTGCGTGAGTGAGTCACACCCATTTGTGACTGTATGTGACCAGCTAGATGCACAGTCTGGTTTTCAACAGTTTAGGGTCAATGGGGTCAATACGAGAGGCTTCTTGTCTGTGTACTGTTCCCCAAGGTAGCAGTAGTGGGTCCCAACACAGGCTTCTCTCCACTCCTTTTATTGCTGGCTTGCAGTCATTTTCAGAGCTGGAGTGGGCTGGGCTGCTGCATGAAGACCAAGGCCTTCTGAGGGTTTTTAGCAACAGTGGGAAGACAGATGAAGAATTCAGTAGAGCAGGCGAGGGCCGGAACTATAAGGAGGTGTGGTAGTTTGAAAGAAAATGGCCCCGTAGGGAGTGGCACTATTAGGAGGTGTGGCTTTGTTGGAGTAGATTCGGCCTTGTTGGAGGAAATGTGTTACTGTGGAGGTAGGCTTTGAGGTCTCATATGTGCTCAAGATACTGCCCAGTGTCTTGGGCATCCGAATACTATCTCCAGTAGGTGGCGCTGTTTGGGGAGGTTTTGGTGGGATAGAAGTACATCATTGAGGACTGAGAGATCAAAAACCTCTCTCCAATTCCAGTTCACTCTTTTTGCTTCATGCTGTGGTTTAGGATGTGATGTCAGTTTCCTGTTCCCTCTGCTATGCCTGCCGCTTGCTGCCCTATCTCCCTCCTCTCTAGATCTATAACCCAACATCAATCCCTTCTTATGTCAGTAGTCTTGGTCATGGTATTTTATCATAGCAACAGAAAATTAATGGATATATCCTCATTGGTTTTCCTTCACTATCTGTTCACTGCACTCTTAGAGGAGAGGGAGGTAGAATAACACCCAAGTTAAGAATTAACCATCTTGGGAGCTGGAGAGGTGGCTCAGCAGTTTAGAGCACTGGCTGCTCTTCTAGAGGACTGTGGTTCAATTCCCAGCACCCAAATGGCAGCTCATAACTGCCTGTAACTCCAGTCCCAGGGAATCCAACACCCTAATACCAATGTACATAAAATAAAGTTAAATTAAAAAGGGGGGGCTGGAGAGATGGCTCAGAAGTTAAGAGACTGCTCTTCCAGGGGTCCTGAGTTCAATTCCCAGCAACCACATGGTGGCTCACAACCACCTGTAATGAGATCTGGTGCCCTCTTCTGGCCTGCAGTCATACATGCTGTATACATAATAAATGAATAAATCTTAAAAAAAAAAAAAAAGAATTAACCATCTTGTCAAGGACTGTGATATGGTCACATAATTCATTTTCTGGTTCACAAGTGACTCCTGGCTCTTTAAATTTTGGGCCCCTCCCCCTCCCCTGCACACATGCACATGCGCGCACACACGCACACACATTTCTTCCCTCAGGAAACACTTCCCAGGGTGCTGCATGGGGACATTGGCACTCTCACATCAAAGCTGAGCATCCCAAAGCCAGGATAGGATATTGGGATTACAGTTAAGCAGAGTGTGGCAGAGACTAAGTCAGAATACAGCAGTGTAGCTTCAAATGACACAGATGGGGCAGTACTTCCTCCACACAGTTCTTCCTTGCTACACTGTAACATATTGCGCCGGAAGATTAAATCTGGAAGCTGCGGTCATAGCCAGTCTTTCTGACACACAGTTCATTGTTTTCTGACACTCCCAAAGTGTCTTGATCCAAGTTTCACAATGAAACAATTTAGACTTGTGATTTACAGGAAAGATTGCCCCCTCATTGGATCTTTTCCTCCCAGCATTCTGATGGAGGATCCGAAAAGCAGCTGACTCCCCCCTCCCCCAGTACTGTACCTATGGCAAGCATTACTAGTCAATCCCAGAGTAGTCAGAGCTCCAAGCAGCTGTCAAAACAGCCAGTCAGGGCATTAAACACAACTACAGTTGTCTTCAGATGAGCAAGATCTGATCCACTTTGATTCAGCCAACTTGTCCAAAACAGTCCTGCTGGCTGAAGGAAAGCCACATACATGTACACACACACACACACACACACACACACACACACACACACACACGGATATGTACACATGCATATACATAAGACCCTCCACTCTCTAGGATCCTGTGGTCCAGTGTTATGGAATATTTGTACACTGTGTGAAGGTGTATTGCTGTGATTGGTGTAATAAAAAGCTGAATGGCCAATAGCTAGGCAGGAGGTATAGGCAGGATTTTCCGGGAGAGAAAGGAAGAGGAGAAGGAATCTAGGCATGCAGAAGAAACCAAGAGTCATGGAGAGGAAACAGGGTACAAGATGGAAGAGAGGTAACGCCATGTGATAGAACATAGATTAATATAAATGGGTTAATTTAAGTTCTAAGAGTTAGGAACAAGCCTAAGCTATAGACCCAGCTTTCATAATTAATAATAAGTCTCCATATCATTATTTGTGAGCTAGTGGCCCAAAGGAAAGTCTGACTACAGTCCAGAGCAAGTAAGGGATGAGGTAAGGGTACATTGCGAAGCTACAAAATGGGACCATAGAAAAGGGTCAGCCTGGTCTAGGCCCTTTGCCAGGGACCAGCCTCAGCAGTTTCGGGGGTCCGAAGGATGGGATACCCAGAAGGCGCAATAACGACTCAGAGACAGTGCTCGTGCAAGCTGACAGGTCACTTCGGGCTTCTGCAATTGCTAAGTAGCTTCTCTGCTATAGTTTCTTTAGCTTCCATGGCTTCTTTAGCTTCTGCTTTTGTCCTGGTGACCTCAGTCTTTTATTATCATAAGCAAGGGGGAACAGAGAGAAAAGGGGAAATCACCCAATACAAAATGTTCTCATAATTCCAAAAATTCTTAGAAAATCACCAATATATTCTTCATCATCTTTTACTAAACACATGAACTATCCCAGACTTAACACCAAAGCAAGCACAATCTATTTTTATTATTAATAATTATACAATCTTCTGAGCACTTGACCCAGAAGCTAGCAACATGCAATTTCACAAAGAAAGGTAAAAATAAGAACTGTGGTCAATGTACCAGACAGTCATTTCCTTCTCACACAGCCTGCTCTGACCTCAAGACTCCTGCAGCTGCCTAAGTTCCTCCTCAGCCTTCTGCAAACACCAGGCCCCATGACTGGTGGGCCACAATGACCTCAGACAAGAAATCTGTCCCTGCAAGTCAGCAACTTTTGTCCTTCTATATCCCAACAATTCCAAGGAAGACCTGATCCAATTTTCAGAGCTTCCATGAAAGGAAGCTCACCCCTCCTGGCAGCTCTTTTTAATCTAGGAACCCAATAAAACGTAGCAATCACTCCAACCATCGCCACATTGTCTCCACGCTCCTTCAGGAGGAATCAAAATATCTGGATTAAAGTTGCCATCTCCCTTTCTTGGTGGAGGCCACTATTTTCCTCCTATTCTAGGTTCCCACACTTTAGTTTGTCTTCCCATCTGTATGTTACTCCATCCACAGTCTTCAGCCAATAGCTCTTAGGGTCTCAAGTTTTACACAATGCCCTTGGAATATCCTCAGAAACTGAATTATTCATCATGGCCAATTTGAGTCCAGTGTGTTGATACACATCATACCATGTGCTATAGTTGACCACACATTCGGTACAGTTTACCCAAGCCTGAAAAGCTTCCCCAGGCTGCAGGTTCTTTCCCATGAGCTGCATAACTGCCTTAACCCCAGCCTGGGTGATCATCTCTGTATAATTTCCTGTGAAATTTACTTCACTCCTTTCCTGTATCACAGAAATCACCATTGATCTAGGAACACAGAACATGAAGATCAGATGGAAGAAAAAGACTAGTATTACAAGAAGTATTTACGTGGAGGAGGACATGACATGTGTACGTCATAAAGCATGACCTTGGGACACGTAGGCATTTCTGCTTTGGCCCTCTAGAGGCATGCCAAGCAGAAGATCCGGAGAGGGACACACAGAGGGTTGATGCTCCACAATCTCGGGTCCCCTTTTCTCCAGTCTCTGCTGGCAGCACGTCAGCCATCTTCTATGCCATCCCTGGCAGTCCTTGACTGGGAGTGAGGTAAGGAAGGGCAGTCACGGAGTCAGTCTAGGCAAGGCGTGGTCTGTCAACTCTTTTACCATCTCTGGGAATGAAAGTGGTGGGATGGATGACCCTGGGCAGGAGCTGGGGACATGACTGTGTGTCACCCAAGGACTTTGTGTCACTCAAACAGCCCATGGTACCCGCTTCCTTCCTTGGGAAAGCGGGGCTAGGATTCAGAGCCCAGGCTTGGGGATGGAAAACAGCTCACATCCCTCCAGTGTCCCCACCACCCTCCTTCATCGCTTTCTTTGTTCGTAAGAAGGAAGCCCTGGCCCCAGCCTTTGAGGCCTACAATACAATTTTGATGAGACTAGAAACTGTGCCCAGGGGAACGGGAGGTGGGGGCATTAGGTTGAGACCTCCAAATTAGCAATGCCATTTCTCCATGTGTTCATTTGTTTATTTTAATTGTTTGAAGGTTTCATACATTTACATAATGAAGTGTAGTCTTCTCACTCCCCGTTTCCTTTCTCATTCCTTTTCCTCTCTGGATGGGACTCTTCTCAATGAGTCCCTCATCCATATTTTCATGTCTTCTTCTGTGCGATGTGATGACTTTCTGTGTTTGACTAGAGTTTCTTTTATTTTTATCGTTTTCATTTTTGGATTTTGTTTCCTTGAGACAGGGTTTCTCTGAGTAGCCCTGGCTGTCCTGGAACTCACTCTGTAGACCTGGCTGGCCTCAAACCCAGAGATCCCCCTGTCTCTGGCTCCTGAGTGCTGGGATTAAAGGCGTGCACCACCATGCTGGCTTAATTAGAGTTTCTTGCTGAGCGTGGGTGAGAGGTCTTTGTTGGAACCAAGGACAATTTACCAGCGGCTACATCACTGAAGAAAATGACACCCCACCTCCTAATAACTATTAATTGCCAATAGTCCCCCAGGAAGGGGTGAGGCCTCATGGGCTCCTTCCCTATCCTCGGTGAGAAGTTGAGGGGCCCAATCGTATGCGGGTCTTGTGCAGATATGAGTGTGATGGCTGCACCAAGATCAGGAACACACCTTTTGCTGCCTGTCTCCTCATCCTTGGGTTCTTATATCCTTTACACCTTCTCTTCCTCAGTGTTCCCTGAGCCTGGGGGAGGGTGATAGATGTCCAAGTTATCACCAAGCATCCACCATCACTTATGCTTCTACATCAACTGCTTCCCGATGCAGTAAGAGGTTTCTCCGATGAAGATTGTGCCCTGCTCTTATCTGCGGCCATAACCATGGTATCTGGAGGGCAGTTTGACAACATGACCTTTAGCAAAACAGCGGTAGCAGGGTCCCCTCTAGGGCGCATGACTTCCCCAGCCCTAGTCTCTTAACTGGGTTTGCAGAACCAAGAATGAGTTTCTTCCTGGGGAGACCTGTGACATATTTAAGACTTCATAATACTAACAGTTCTAAAGCTGTCAGCTACATCTGAACACTTGATGTGTGTGAGAACCTTTATGGCTATAACTATCCCCAAGCCCACAGAGCTTGCATCCTGGCCCCTCAGAGTCTCCTACGGGTGAGGGGTGAAGGGGGTGGAGAGAGAAGTCACACACCTTGGGAATAGGCCCATGGGCATCTGCCCTGCTTTATCCTTCTCCCCTGCCCAGATTCCTGTTTCTCTCTCAGCCCAGGCCATTCCTCTGCCCTGCTTTTCTCAATTCTGTGGCCGCCACACAGTAGGACTGTAACAAAAGGCAGCCTGTAACAGGAGGCTAAGCTTGGCTCCCTCAAGAGGCTTTCTACTTACAACATGGTATGCAGATAAATCATAAAGCACTTCTCCCCGCCCCACAGTCACACCATGTGGCCATACTGGGAAACAGCACACAGTAAAGCTGCATTTTGTGTCTTCAGTTTACCCATCTATGAACACAGATTTCCCAGCCTGGGCTCTGCCGACATCTGGATCATTTTTACCATAAGAGATAACTATCCTCTGCATTCCAGGACATTCAACAGCACCACCGGTGTCTCCTTATGAGAGGCCTGTGTCTCTCCCCAACTGTAGAAACCAGAAAAGTCCCCAAGTTACAAAAGTCACCTTGAATGCTTACTCGTGGCTCTGAGGAGCCACTCAGCCCCAGCAGCTTTGTGAGATTTTGAGATTAAGTCAGGAAAGACACAGGGAGAGACCGGCTTCTGCAGAGAGCCCGGCTTCTGCAGAGAGCCCAGAAGCACGCTGCTGCCCCCTGCTGGACGCCATCCTCTTTCTGTCTTGTGGTCTGCAATCCCTCTCATGCAAATTGCTATCTAGAGGATGGACCTGCAAAAGGATGGGAAAATATGAATGTGAGGTTCGTGTGTGTGCTCAGCACAAGAGTCAAGTCAGGGAAGAACACAGGCTTGGGGGCTAGTGTGGTCCTGCTTGGAAAGCTGCAGGCTTCCTTACGCATGGTGATGGCAGCGAAGGGAGGGAGGTTGACCCCCAGGGGCATGACATCCATCTCCCGCATGAATAGTGAGAACGAGTATTTTGACCACTGGTCTCCTGGATGGACGCTCAGAAGCGACTGGTGCTGCCGCACCTTGTAGCTTGTTAACATGCCCTCTGTGCACTCAGCCTTTCCCTACCCCCACCCTCACCCCATGCTTTCGGATGTGGGTGTTTGATGTGCCCCGAGTGAGTCTTGAATTTACATAGGGTAAGTTCACCAACTTTCTCCTTTGTAAATAGCTGCTCTGATCCTCTCCGATTTCATTTGAATTGTCCCCCACACGGAGTACATATCTGAGAGAGAAGAACTTCATGTTCTCCTAGCCAAACCCATTCAAACCAGCACTGTCTGGCATACACAGTGATTAAGTCATTGGAATTACAGGCCTATGATTAGAAACTGGGATAGCTAATTTTTTTAAAATCTAAATGTCTGACTTCCTTGAAGGACGGAGGTTGCTTCTGGAGTTGTCTTTGGATTGGGTACACTAGAGTGGGGTTTCATCCATACCTTGCAGCAGGAGTGGAGTCCCGTCTAAGGTGGCCAGGAGATTGCAGTTTCCATGACAGCAACGGAGCCTTTGTCTGCTCAGCATGCAGGGTCAGTAGTACCTGCTGTGTGTAGGTGACTGCTGGCCCCCCGATGTGATGTTTAAGTACCGACCCCAGGCCTCTTCCTGTGGGGGGCTATGGGAACGTACAGCAGTGACAACTAGTGTTTAGCAGGTTGACCCATCAGACACATGATTCCCTGTTGGGGGGCCCCACTTGGCAAAGCCATGGGGTTAATCACTATGAATGACTGGTTGTTTCTGTCCATAACTTTCTAGGGGGTCATTGCTATGTCTCTAATAAGAACAGCTGTGGGGTTCTTTCCACAGCCTTTTGGTGGTGTGCCTTACACTTATTTGGCACACATTTAGCCGTGGATGTTTAGGAAGATGATTTCTGCTTAGGCTGTATAATTTTGATGTATAGAAATAATATTAGGATGTTTTACATTATTCAGACTGGCATAGGATTGTCAGTCATAAAGACGGCCTTTTACATAGACAGCTAACTTTGGACTTCAGAGAAGATTTAAAACAGACTAGCTGTCCCTGCAGAAAATACATAAAGACTAATTCCCAAGTGTTGTTTATTGCTAAATCAAGGCCAGACTGTTTACACTGAGATATAGCACCCTGCAGTAATTCTCTTTCTGCACATACCCTGACTGCTCAAGATTCAGCCAATTGTTTACTGTCTGGGATCCCTCACCAACTTAGAGCTACGTGCATGAGTCAGTGTGACATTACTAGCCTAAGAGAAACTGTGTGACTTATCTTGTCTTATGAGAATGAGTAGAGTCCTGAAAATGTCACTTATATTGTCCAGGGTTTGGCTGTGAGAGAGCAGCTGTGGTGTGGAGAGAGATGGCTGTGTAGAGCTGTGTGAGAGCGGCTGCAGAATGTGAGTGAAGTGTGTGTGTGTGTGTGTGCTGAGTGAGAGATGAAGAAGAAGAGTTAGGGAAGGTGAGGGAAATGTGAGAACGAATAAGAGTGAATGATATGAAGGAGCGGTTTAAGAGCTGGGCAAAGGGTAGGAGTGAACGTGTGAGTGTGTGTAGGTGTGTGTGATGAGTGAGGGATGTAGCTGAATGGGCAGAGAGAAAATGTAACACGTAATTGTTCAAAGCTGGGCAGAGAAGAAGAATGAGAATAAGATGAGAGAATGCATAAATGTGAGAATGAGTGAGTAAAGAGTGAATACATGATGCAATAATATGTGAAGGGATGTAACAGAACAGAGAGAAGAAATACGTAGACATAACTGTGCAAAAGAGGTATATGGCTGTGCAGGGAGTTTACGGAGAATGCAACAATGTGGAATGTAACTTGGCTGTACGGAGAATGTAACAATGTGGAGTGTATTTATGTAGACAGAGAGATTTTCAGAGAAAGAGATTTTTCTAGATGAAGTAAAAGAGAAAGTTACCATCAGAAAGCATGTGTGTTTCCTTATTTTACCCCTCAGATAGATAGAAACTTATTTTTAAATACCCTCAGATTAAAAAAAAATAAAAAAGTGTAGCCTCTAGGTAGAAAAGAATTTTTTCCTAATCCCTAGCTACTCTGAGGTTTTCTATTCACAACCCTGGAGCAATTCGGCGAGCCGGCCTCCCCCAGTCTGCGATAGCTCCCTCCTCCTCTGACATCCTTTTTCCACGTGTGCTGATGAATGATGTCCATCTGTCAGGTGAACTTGCAGTTTCTAAACAAATAAACAAACACACAAGGAACAGACACACCAAAAGCTTTCCTGTCCAATCCAGTGGTACAGCAGTCATACTTTCCATAAAGATTTACGGCACGCTTTGCCTCGCAGGAACACAACCCTGGCACTTGCCGTATTCTAGGCAGTGAGGAGTTGAGTTCAGATCCCCCCAGGAAGCTTACAATAAGGTTTCCACAAGCTCCTGCAATTGCCTTATCATCATTTCAACAACCCGGCTCTGAGATGGTGTCGTGGGGACTCTTTTTTTCTGAGGAAATGCAAAGCAGACATGTGCGTAGATGGCAGCTTCCCTGTAGCTGCACAGATGGAGTGTCCCCTTCAGTTGACTGGAGGGGTCACTGCTGGAGACCATGAAGCCGCGTGCAGCAAGGTAGAAGGGGACAACTGACTGAAATGCAGGATAGCAGAGCCAAGATCTCAGGCAAGACTCCAATAACCCTCCCACTGTCTTCTAGGAGAGAATATCATGCCAACAGGCCTGATCTTGTGGGTCTCTTCCCAGTTGTCAAAAGATGCTTTTATAGAGGGAGGTCTTCATTTATCATGGTCTCTTTTTTCCTTGTTCTCCCTCTCTGTTCTTGATCCAGTTGGGATCTCCCGCTCCCCTAAGCTCTCTTTCCCTTGACCCTTGCCCTTCATTACCCACCCACCCCCATGTCCAGTTTGCTCATGTAGATCTCATTCATTTCTCTGTCATTGGGCGATCCCTGTGTCTTTCTTAGGGTCCTGTTTTCTAGGTAGCCTCCCTGGAGTTGTGAGTAGCAATCTAGTCATCTTTGTTTTACATCTAGTATCATCCTATGAGTGAGTACATACCATGTTTGTCTTTCTGAGTCTGGGTTACCTCACTCAGGATGATTTTTTCTAGATCCATCCATTTGCCTGCAAACCTCATGATGTCATTGTTTTTCTCTGCTGAGTAGTACTCCATTGTGTATATGTACCACATTTTATTTATCCATTCTTCAGTTGAAGGGCCTCTAGGTTGTTTCCAGGTTCTGGCTATTACAAACAATGCTGCTATGAACATAGGTGAGCTTGTGCCCTTGTGGAATGATTGAGCATTCCTTGGGTATATGCCCAAGAATATAGCTGGGTCTTGGGAGAGATTGATTCCCAATTTCCTAAGAAAGCGCCATAAATGAAGACCCCATGGGAATAGGAAAAAGCAAAGTGCTAGAGAGGTCCCCAGAAATCCACAAAGATACCTCCACAATAGACTACTGGCAATGGTCGAGAGAAAGCCCAAACTGACCTATTCTGGTGATAGGATGGCCAGACAACCTAACTGTCATGCTAGAAATCTCACCCAATGACTGATGGAAGCAGTTGCAGAGATCCACGGCCACACCCCAGGTGGAACTCCAGGATCCAATCGGCGAGAAAGAGGAGGGATTGTATGAGCAAGAATTGTTGAGACCAAGATTGGAAAAAGCAAAGGGACAAATAGCCAAACTAGTGGAAACACATGAACTATGAACCAATAGCTGAGGAGCCCCCAAATGGATCAGGCCCTCTGGATAAGTGAGACAGTTGATTAGCTTGATCTGTTTGGGAGGCCCCCAGGCAGTGGGACTGGGACCTGTCCTTAGTGCATAAGCTGGCTGTTTGGAACCTGGGGCCTATGCAGGGACACTTTGCTCAGCCTGGGAGGAGGGGACTGGACCTATCTGGACTGAATCTACCAGGTAGAGCTGAAACCCCAGGGGAGTCCTTGCCCTGGAGGAGATGGGAATGGGGGGTGGGCTGGAG